>JAKSZP010004062.1:0-188298 GCA_022478985.1 Massospora cicadina | reverse complement strand
TTTGAAACCAGGATTTTCATGGGATGAGGTCAAAGCAAAACTACTGCAAGTATTTGACATCACACAGGATGTGCAAAATATGAGACAATATCTCCTCTTTATAAAAATGGATAAAACAGAACCAGTCACCAAATATGCTTCACGATATTACCTGAAAGCATAGAATCTCTGGACAACTAGAAGTCTAGATGTCTTAACTGCTAAGGCTTCTTTGACCAGTTCACTTGAGTATCATCTCAGACAAAGATGTTCATGACGTTGGCACTGAAAGCAACGAGTTTTTTTTTAAAAAAGTCAAGGAATCGTCATTGAATGTGCATGATAAAGTAAAGAGAGAAGTAAAGAACACTGAACTATGGTATGGATGCAACATTGACAAGTATATATACATTGCATAAGATAAAAATGATAAGCCAAAATCAAAGCCTAAATTACCAGCCCAATATAGCCAACCAAGAGAATTTTGTTGCCACAAATGTAACTTTCAGCTTTTTTGCAAGGAGAAAGCTATACTAAAGTTTTGTGTTCCTGGATCAGTAGGTAATGGAAGCCTTGTATTTCTTTTGGGATGGCACTAAAGAGTGGAACGAATGTAGAGAGGCGATGGTGAGGCACTTTCGCTTCTGATGGGTCCAATTGTTAGCAACTATTCTGGGGTATAATTATTATTATTGTAACTATGAAAAGAGGCGTAAAACAATTATAAATCTAGTAGGAGAAATTATAAATAAACAAACTATTTAAAAGCTGTCAATATTTATAGGAAGTCATAGAGCTCTGTGGTGGATAGGGCGCCTGGGTCCTCCTTGTTCAGGACCTTCACTCCTCATCCATTAAGGAGGTTAAGCTACGGTCATCTCTTTAAGTCAGATTCTTGCATTGATGTTATCCCATAGTTCTAGGGCTTCCTATTTGCAATCCTGAGTGCCAGGACGGAGTCTCATCAGGTGAAAATTCTTGAACCCCTTCATTAATTCTAGCCTACTTAGAAAGCAAAGGCTTACTAGGAGGCAATTCATTTAAATACTGAAGGATCATTTCTTGATGAGGATGATTTAACGGTTTTTAATCTAATTTCTTGAATTTTTGGACTGTTCTTTAGTATGATGCCAAAATTACCCCCTAAAGATCCTTTTGTAAAGGGGACATAAGGTCGCAAGAACCTAGTTGTATGCAATTTACTACCTTGTCTTTAGAAACATTGCCTATGGAGTATTCTGAAAGAGCCCTATATAGCATGTGATAGGGACCTGACCAGGATGTCTCCAATTTGTTAAGTCACTAACCAAGGTGATTATGGTAGAATAGCACTGGATCTCCAATATTGAATGTGGAGAGTTGGTCAATTAACAATAGATTATACAGTTTCCTTTATGGTTGTTAAGATGATCCCTTGAGTGGCGAGCCCTTGGAGTCTAATTATTTCATTAACTAGCGCCCTCAAAGGTTATATTGGTAGTCTTGGGTTCAGTAAAGTCTAATAAGGGCTGGACACTATTGGGAAGTTGGGGCTCTTTTAAATAATGAGCTTCAAATGGTAACATTGTATATATCTGGTGATATCTTATTTGATAGGCTATTAGGGTGGATGGCAAGTAATAGTTCAATTGATTGGGGTCCATGGCATCCATCTTACAGAGAATAGAAACTAAATTATTTGCATGTTCTACTGCCCCTTATAAGGATTATAAAGAGCAGTTTAGTCCTGATTAGTATTAAATAAGGATATTAGCTTTTGAAAAGCTTGAAAAATAAAGATAAGCCCATTCTACAATAGCAAATCCCTTGGGCATCCGAGGTTTTTGAAAATGGAGTAGAACAAAAATAGGGCAGTGGCCTTAGCAGTAGTAGCAGTGATGAAAACTGCCTAGAACCATTTAGTGAGATATTCAATAGCAATTAGAATATATCAATGACCATGGAGGCCCATGGGTAGAAGCCCATATGAGGTCCACATTAACAGCACTAACCAGCAAAGAAAGGGTTACATCCTCATGTGGATAGCAAGGGCTCAATTGATCCTGTGCCCTGCACGTTAAACAAACTTTCAATACTTCATGTATAGTCTCAAGCATTTGCTCCATAGAACTGTTTTCTCAGCCACCCATAGGTTTTCTTAACCACTCCATGTCCTATGTTTGCATTCCCTTTGAGTACTTTTTTCAGTTTGAAAAAAAGGTTTCATGTAGGGTAGCCACCTTTAATTGATAAGGTTTACAACATGACATCCTGTATCTTTATAATTTAGGACTTTTATTATAGTGTTTTCACGGTCTCTTGGGTTTCCAACGTGCAATGATATGGTTATCCAATTAACTTATACAAGCAATATTCTTTAGGCATTGATATTGCTAAATTCAGCATCCTCAATAACCCAAACATGTTTTGTTGGGTTGTATAAGCATGATTTAAAATGGTTAAGTCATAACTTTGTAGACAGAGTCTCTTGGGACACGAGAAAATAGTCGACCTGCTGAGGAAATAAACATGAGGTTGCTCAAAGCTGTAATTTCTGGAGCAGGATATTCTTCAATAAGTAATTGTTGAAGAATCCCTTAATGAAAGTAAATGATAAGATCTGAAGGCAAAACAAGTGGTGTTTATTCTAGTATAACTTCTTATATTTATAGAAATGTGAGATTGTCCTCAAAAAGGTGGAATTCTAAGCTGTCTTTGTAAAGTATCTTTCATGAACCGCTGTTGGGATGTAATTGAGATAATTTTTTAGAAGAGATTCTAAATGATCAATTTACATCAGAATCTGTAGCTTCAGGGATGTTTGAATATTCTGACAATTGAGGATCAGGTGTAGAAATAACTCTTTCAATAAATTGGTTTATCACCAAGTAATTTTCTTGAGGAGTAGAGTCAATTCTATATCCATTGTCGTCCCAATGTCTGACAATGCTTCCTCAAGATCCTATCAAAGAGTGGCATAGGGCCTAAAATGTTTGAGCATGAACTCAATTGACTACTAATCCATGGGCCAAATTACCAATAATGTATTCAGAGTTGACTTTGTGAATAATTTGATACAGACCAGACCAAGTGATGTTAAGCTTTTTGGGTTGACCTCCTGGTCAATTATGGTAAAACATAACATGATTACTAAATGAGATACTGGTAATGCAGGTCATCTGGCATTTGATTTTTTAGTATCTTTAGAAATCTTGGGTAATTTCCCTTCCATAGCAAGAGCCTGATAACCGAATTATCTCATCCAATAGAGCACTCATGGTTAAGTCATTTGTATCTGCCACAAAGTTGTCAAGAAATTTTTGTGCACTACTTATAAACTAAGTTCTCTCCCATATAAAGCCTGGAAGGGGGATATCTTAATAATTTGATTATAGCATATTCTGTATGCTATCAATGTGCTAGAAAGGTAACGGTTCCAACAATGAGGTCCAAAGTTGCTATTTTTGCAGGATAGAAACCAAAGTCCCATTAGTACTCACATATGCACCATTGGGTGAAGGATTATAAAGAGAATAAATGATGCCTAGTATTAAACAGCAAAGTCAGCTCCTGGATTAACATCAAATTGAAATGAGACATTATCCAATGTTAATACTTGAGGGCAACCGTTATGGATGAGAACATGTTGGAATAAAAACATGGCCGTGGCTTTAGCAGTAGCGTCAAGCACTGAAATGGCTTCCACCCATTTAGCTGAATAGTCTATAGCCAACAGTATGTACTTATGGCCATTTGGCCTGTCAATAAAGGCCTCACTACATCAATACTAAACACCTGGAAAAGTCCAGAAGGGCCACAATTTGATGTTAATATTGAGTTCCAGCCCAATACTGGTTCTGAAAAATAAGACATGACCAAGGACTTTGTGGATGGTTTCTAGCATCCTATCCCAATAGGATCAAGTCTTCAACCATTTGTAAGTTTTCTTAACGGCACCCTGTCCTTTTACATTATGTCCTTCCACAATTCGCTTCCATTCAAAAAGAGAGACAAATATAGGAGATCCATTTGCCATTGATAAGTTTATGGAGCAATCCTTTTATAATCTGAGTGTTTTTATCTCCTTACGTAGTTCTTCCTATATTTCTTTAGTCTCAAGGGCCTATCTTTCCGGCCTTCTGATAAGATCATAAATTCTATACTTTTCAGGAGCAAGAACAGCCAATACAGGCCATCTAGTACTAAAAAAAAGAACAGCCAATACAGGCATCCTGGATAAACTCATCTGCGTTTTAATGGATAGTTCTGGCATGGTGCTCAATAGGAAAATCATAATTCTGTAAGCGAAGGGTCCAACATGCTAATCGTCCACTAGGGCCTTCATTTGCTGTATCCACCGTAATGAGGCATGATTGGTGACCACAAAGAAAATGAGTCCCATACAGGTAGGGATGAAACTGTTTAATAGCTAATAGGACAGCCAAGAACTCCCGCTTGGTTACACTATAATTTTCTCTCCATCTTACTTAGAGTCTTACTGTAGTAGGCGACTGGATGATCTACCTTATCATCATGGTGTTGAGAGAGGATTGCTCCAACTGTGACGTCACTGGCATCAGTAAACAATATAGATGGCTGATCAAACTGAGGATGTATTAGAATGGGCTGAGTACTAAATCCACGCTAAGTGAATTGAAAGCTTTTTCTTGTTCAGGTTTCCACTAAAAAGGTATATTTTTTTATAGTTTAAGTTAAGGGTTCTGATAACCTGGCAAATCTAGGATAAACTGTCAGCATTACCTGACCATCTCTAAAAATACTTGCACATCTAAAAACTAGCAGGCTGGGACATCTTCTTGATTGCTTCAATTTTGTTGGGAAGAGGTTAAATTCCTTTCTTTGATACCCAATGCCCAAGAATCTCCTTTTCATTTTAATAAAATGAATACTATGTTGGTTTCAACTTTAGTGAAGCCTTCCATATATATGATTGAATAATTCTCTTAGGTGATCCATGTGAGATGTGAATGTATTTGATAATACAGTTATATCATAGATGTATATTAAAACACAGTAAAGTTTGAGGTCACCTAAAATTACATCCATTTCTCATTTGAAAGTAGCTGGGGCGTTACATGACACCCCTGCGGCATTCTGGTGGGCTCAAAAAATCCTTCATTATCAATTAGGCACTTTTAAGTAAGCCTTCAGGAGCAAGTTCTATTTTTCAATACCACTTGCTAGAATCATGACTGAAAAGTATTGAGTGCCAGCAAGTAGATGAAGAGAATCAGCAATCCACAAAAGGGGATAACTTTCCTACTTAGTAACCGCATAAGGCCTCAGTAGTCCATCATGACTCTATGGCTACCATCTTTTTTCAGACTAATTAAAGGGGAGAAGCACAGGGACTATGGGATGAAATTAAAAGTCCAGAATTTAAGAGTTGTCTAAGTTCAACTGTCACCTGAGCTTTTTTAATCTTACTTTTATAATAAGTTTGGTCACAGAATGAGAGCACATCTCCAGTCTCTACTTGATATACTATGATATCCATCTTACCAAAATCATATATAGAAGTTGAAAAAAGATCAGAATATTCTTCAAATAGTTTGTCTACTTCTTTACGCTGACCAGCAGTTATTCAAGTCTAATGGAAGGCCTGTATGACCAATGGTAGTGGGCAGCTAAATACCTATATCTTTGAATTCCCTAAAACTTATAACATCTTTTACTTTGTCAACACAAATGGACAAACAAAAGCAATTAAGGTATTTGGTCCAACGTTAATGTGTAATGTTAGGACTAAGTGTTTAAGACCACTTTTACTTTTGATATTAATATCAGGAAACCCAAAGTTCCTGGGTGCTGGATTGTAGTTAATTGCTTTCCTTGTCTGAAAAGTCTTTACTCAGGTTAACGTCCCTGGAGTCATAATCCTAAACTACTATTTCTTCCTAAATAAATTGAGGAAGGCCAATTTAACTTAAAATGTGACAAAAAAGAGCGTCATATTTATTTGCTTAGAATCAAAATTATAAGGGATATCAGAAAATTTACCTGGTCCATTTCTAAGTGGTCCAAGCTAAGATCTAAAATTATTGTAAATTTGGATTCTGAAGCAGGCTTAGTAACTCGATCAAATATGATTTTCTCTCTGGATAGCTTAGGTTTGAACCTCAAGATTTTGAGGTTTTAGGCGATTAATATTTGATTGAATTAGGAAGGGACTGTCCTCAATATTGATAGAGCTCAAAATTAGTCAGGAATTGTCACTAATATTGAGAGGGCTTGAAATTTGTCAAGGATTGCACTGATACTGGTTTCAGCTATTTTAACAGCTTGGGTTCAATTCCCATCATCTACCTTATCTGAATCTTTAATGTTGGAAAGAAATCCTGACAACGCCCCCTCTAGATCTTGGTGCAGGGGGGAAAATGGACGGAGAAAGCGACTATTACATGAAAAACTATGATACCCTGAATGAACTCTACAATTTAGTGTTCATTGCACCACTTATAAATGACTTTGTAGGGCCCTAACCAGTTGGTGCACAAATTGTTATCACGACCTCCCAGCTGATGGTGATAGAAAAGAACTAGTTTATCCAGTTGGACGGTGTGCAGAGGTTCATGTTTGTCACTAAACAGATTTGTTTCTCTACTAGTGGTAGAAACTAAGTTCTTGGAAGACAGGGCCTGAAGTCAGATAATTTTATTGGCAATACTTCACATAGAGAATTCAGGGGCTTTGGGGGAGGCTTGTTTGAGCATAGCCTGCATTTTAGAAGGCAACTGGGGATTTCTTCCATATAACGTTTAAAATGGCTACATCTTAATTATTTGATGATAGATGATTCTATAGGTCAGAATTGCACTAGACAAATATTGGAGCCAATGAAGTGGATCAGTCATAGCCATTTTCTGAAGGGTTGCAGTTAGTGTACCATTTGCCCTCTCTATCATTCCATTTTTTTAGGATGGTAGGGAGTGAAAAATACATGAGTGTATCCCATCAGTTCTACTAAATCTTCCACCATTTGAGGATTGGAAGTTTTGCCCATTATCAGAAAGAATTATGTTAGGGTACCCATGCTGGGTGATATCCATTTATATAAAAATGTGGTGGTAGCTTTTGCTGAGGCATAGGGTAGTGATACAGCTTCAATTCACTTAGTTAAATGATTCACTGCTAGGAGGAGGAACTGATGACCATTAGAGGCTTGATGGAAAGGTCCCACAACATCAATACTATTATGGAAGAGTTCACAGGGTGGAACCTCTGGATGTTGAGATTGGAGATTAGGTCCAGCTTGACTTTTACATACCAGGCAGTATTTTAATACATCTTGGATGGGGACAAGCATTCCTTCCCAGTAGCATTGAGACTTGAGCCATTGGTAAGTTTTCTGGATTCACTCATGCCTGACCTGCCAAGGTCCCTCTAATATGATGTCAGTCCAAGCTGAGGGTCATATATAAGGGCAACCATTTTGATATGAGTTTGTATAGTTTACCTTTTTTAACTTGGAGGGTCGCCAACTTTTTTGTTAATTCTTGATGAAAAGTCAAAGGTTCATCTTTTTCATAAATATGATTGGGTTAAGAGGTCATAGAGTTAATCCTCCTCAGGGTTGGTTAGTGTTAATATGGGGATCCTGGATAAGTAATACACATTTTGGTGTTGGGTTCTTGTTAATAAATAATGGAAAAATCTTAATTTTAAAATCTTTAACGCCCATTGGGCTAACCTTCTGTCAGGATCCTTCATTTTCTGTATCCATTGCAAAGAAGCATGGTTGGTAATTTAAGTAAAATGATTCTCATATAAGTAGGATCAAAAAGGCTTAATAGCCAGTAGGACCTCCAAGCATTTGCGCTCATAACGCTATAGTTGCATTTAGATCTGGTTAGGGTTTTGCTATAGTAGCAATAGGATGGTCTACTGAGTTTTTGTCATGCTGTGATAATATGGCTCTAATGGCTATATCACTAGCATTGGTAAATAGGAGAAAGGGTTTATTGAAGTTAATATGTATAAGTACTAGTGAATGGGAGATAACTGAGAGTAATAGGTCAAAGGCCTGTTGTTGCTCTTCTTTCCATTGAAAGGGTATTCTTTTAAATAAATATGCTAGAGGCTCAGAGGTGTTGGCAAAATGGGGAATAAACTGTCAATAATATCCAACCATCCCCAAAAACTCTGCATGTCTTTTAGGGATTTATGAGGGACATCTTAGAAATGGCCATAACCTTATCATCCATCAGGGATATTCTGGCTATACCTATCTTATGACCTAGAAAATCCATTTCTGCTCTGAAAGAAGGAGCATTTTGCCGGCTTTTATTTATTGAGGATTGCTATAACTACTGGAAAACTTGCCAAATATGATATATATGCTTGGTAAAAGTTCTTGAAAAATGGTATATTGTCAAGATAAACTAGTACACATGAACATTTCAATTCACTTAAAAGTCCGTCCATGGCGCGTTAGAAAGTAGCAGGGGCGTTGCATAACCCCTGCGGCATTCATGTAGTCTCAAATAGTCCTTCACTTGAAATGAAAGCACATTTTTCATGATCCTCCGGTGAAAAATCAATTTGCTAGTAACCACTGGCAAGATCCATAGCTGAAAAACAGTTGGAATCAACATCAAAAGTAAGGAATCACTTATATGTGGCAATGTATAGCTATCTTTTATTGTGATTGAATTGAGACGGCTTATCCAAGACAAAGCAGTGGCCACCATCCTTATTCCAGATTAATAGGAGTGTGGAAGCCAATGGGCTTTTAGAGGGTACAAGTAACCCAGCCTCCAACAGTTGCTGTAACTCTAAGGCCACTTGAGCTTTCTTAACTTTAGACTTCCGATATGGCCAAGCTTTAAATGGAGGGTGATCTTTAGTCTCAATTTGGTGGATAACCCCCAACTTCTTCATGTAGTCACTTGGTCCCAAGTAAAAAGTTTCAACATACTCTTCAAGAAGGTCTTCAACGTTCTGACGTTCATTAGGGGTAAGATTATCCCCAATTTGGCTGTCAACTAAAGCTATGGTGAATAGAGGATTGAACCCTAGATCTTTTAAAGATCAAAACAACTCACTTCAGTGATATTCTCTATGGGACATAATTTTACATAAGCATTAGGGGCAATCCAAGGTACTTGTTTGGTTTGATTTGTTAAGTTCCCCAATAAGATAAAGATATAATTCCCATAGGCAAGATCCAAAATCTCCAGGAAGGTCAACGCTTATTTTGTTAAAGGTTTTTGTTTCCACTTAGCTCCAAAACTTGATTAAAAGGGATGTGGATCATGATCCTTATATCCACAATCACTTGTGAGCCAGATGGTATTATAATAGGATAGGGGCATACAGTGAGATCCATCTTTGGCGTCCACAGCCTCATAGGGTAACTTAGTTTTGCCTCCTAAGACTTGGTATTTGACTTTGCAGATTGAGGACGGATATTTTTTTAGTACTAGATGGTCCCAACCCAAGGGGGGGATTCATCGATGTTTGAGGACGGATATTCAAGGAGGCATGTTCATTCTTTTGGGGCTCCTTTACTTTTAACTGAGAGGTCAAATATTAACAGAATCTGATACCCTAGTAGGAACAGGTACTTTATTTTATAGTTCATGATGAGATTATATTCCCACTTCAATTGGACAATAATAAGCAACTCTTAGTTAGTGTTTTCTAATGCAATAGTGGGGGCAGTAATTAGAAGCTTTCTGAATTGGAGAGGTAAGGCGGGATACGCCCCAATTGCTTTAGTTGTCTGATCACCAGCTGTCCCATATTCAGCTTCGTGGGTCAAGTCTGGAGCCATTTTTAATTTTTGGATAAGTTGGGAGGATATAACGTTAACTGATGATCTGGTATCAATTATTGCCAAGGCTTTAACCTTATGATTGAATACCTCTGCTCGAGCCACTGAAGAGCTGAACTGAGGATTAATGGCTAGCAAGCTTTTGTGGGGGATTTATAGCAAAGCAAGCGGAGGATTCTGCCCCATCTAAGATTGGGGCTGTTCAATGCATTTAAAAGTTCTATCTGACAATTCTTGGCTCTCCATAGAGGAGCTGACCTTCAAGATTTGTTTAGGTAGCTGCTAAATATAAAAATAATAAAGCTGAAGATATTTATTACCTTAGATAGGAAGAGGTACATTGACTTCTTCAGTCGCCGCTAACAAAAAGCATATTAAATGCTGGGCTTAGTATTAGAGCTAGTACAAGGGTCTTGAGGCACTTGATTGTCGTCAGCATAGGGAGCCTCCTGCCCTATACTGACTGATTTTTTGCCGACCTACGTAGAAAGATGTGACAAATGTCTACAGTATGGTTTTTTCTCTTGCAAAAAGTGCAGGATAATTTGGGGGTAGGCGACTTTGGGGGTAACTGCTAGCGCTTGGGGACGAGGCTTATTGTTATTATTAGAATGAGGGGCCCAGTGGGTTTGATTAGATCAGCTGAAATCTCCAAAATAGATTCTTTGATATGGAGGAGAGACTTCCAGTTAGACTTCACCGCTTTAAGATAAAGTAGAATGTTAAACATATTTTTAAACGCTGAAAAATGAAGCAGTGATAGCTTTATCTAAAGTAAGCCTTTTTTGGTGACCATAGTTTGAGCCTTAAGATAAAAACAGTGAGCAAACTCGGTGCTGTTTTCCCTAATTTAGGCTTGTTTCCATAAAATATTGCTTTTGGTTGGATAAAGTTAAGTCGCTACCAAATTCCCGAAGCAAAGCAGTCTTAGTGGCATCCCAAGTCTGGCAATGCATTAGATGAGGTACCAAAATGTCTTGAGCTATGCGAATAGACAGTTAGTTAGGTGTTTAAGCCATTGGGCGTCAGTAGCTTCCTCCATGGCACTTTCATAACAGAATAGGAAAGAGAAGATACTCCCTTCGCCTGGTACATACTTCTCTTTGAACGACGGTTTGAATGTGCCACTGGATGGGGTTAATAACAAACTACATGGATTGACACTGGGGGTGCGTTTTCACCTGAGGAGAAACTGCTATTGTTGGGAGCTACGTGAGGGTGAAGAGCGTCCATCTGACTTTGTAAGTTATTGACATCTTCAATTATTGAATCTACCCAATCATAGGCAGTACAAAGAACTGATTTGGTGGCAACAATTGGGTTAACTGCCAAAGTTCACTTTTTAGCTCAGTAGTTGCATCACAAAGTTTGAGTTGGCGTTTCTCAATGGTAAGAATTCTTTATTTAACCACAAGTATCACCACGAATAATTTTACACAACGTTAAGAAATTTTTGATCCAGAGAGGGATCTAACGCCAAATTGTTATTGCTCATTTGTATAGTAGTTGCACCGTGAACTTAAGGTAAACCTGGCAGGGAGCACCAGTTTTGTTGGGACTAAGGGTTTTGAGACCAATTGTCTTTTAATTTCAGGACCAGTAAACCTGAAGTTCCTGGGTTCTGGATTGTGATTAATTGCTTTCCTTGTCTGAAAAGTCTTTACTCAGGTTAACGTCCCTGGAGTCATAATCCTAAACTACTATTTCTTCCTAATAAATTGAGGAAAGCCAATTTAACTTAAAATGTGCAAAAAAGAGTGTCATCTTTATTTGCTTAGAATTGAAATTATAAGGGAGATCAGGGATTTACCCAGTCCTTTTTTAAGTGGTCCAAGCTAATTCTATAACCATTACAAATTGGGGATTCTGTAGCAGGATTAGTAACTCGATCAGATAGGGTTGCACGCCGCATAGCTTGGGTTTTGAACACTGAGATTAGGAGATTTTTTTGGTAGATTAAAATTCAACTGAATTAGGCGGGGATTGCCCCAATATTGATAGGACTCAAAACTAGTCAGGTATTGTCTTAATATTTATAGGACTTGAAATTTGTTGGGGATTATCCAAGATACTGGTTTCAGCTATTTTGTTGGCTCAGGTTTAATTTTCATCGTCTACCTCATCTTAATTTTTGATTTGAGCAGGAATCCTGTCAGGTAATTTGTTAAGTTTTTCTAGAAAACCAAAATAGAACCAGCATATGCAAGTTCTAAAATTCCTAGACAAGTCAAAGCTTTTCATACTAAAGAATTTTATGTCTCTGAAATTCTAGTAGCTGCCCAGGAGATATTTTAACGTGGATTTAAGTGTCCATAATAATTTAAGATCAGGCCAGAACTAACAGTGCCTTAGGTGATTAATGGGACATACTTTTGTACCCATCTACTGGTTTAGGATGCAGTTGGACTCTAAACCATTTACTTGATAAGCTAAGAAATCAATCTTACCTTATTTTTCAAGTAAACATGTCCAAAATCGAATTTCAGTTTTATCATGAGGGTTTTCAAAGAACATTAGCACTCAATGCCCGAGGAGAGATAGAAATCCTTCAGAACAATTGATAATAGCTTCTTGATCTTTTAAAAATATGTGCCTAGAAATAGATTATAACTTGGATTATCTAAAGCAACAGCTGATGTAGTTATCAATAACTTTCTCAAAGTATATAGGTAATGATGATTACGTTCCAATAGCTCAAGTGCAGAGAGGACCAGTAGTCCCATACTCCATATAGTTAGGTACAACTGGAGTCATTTTAATCCATTTTAGAAGTTTTGAAGATATGACTTTAACGGGTGAGCCACTATCCAACTGCTATGACTCAAATCTTCTGAACCTTCTCTGCTATTTGAGTCACTAAGCTACCAAATTGTGGGGCAACGTGAGGAACAAAGGTGTTTCATCAACTAAAGAATAAGATAAAGTAGAACCTTTATTATCATTTTAAGTCCTGATCACCTCCTCCAATTCTAATTGAATAACGTGTTCAACGTAATTAGGTAAAATAGAATTTAGTTGATGCTTAGTGTTACTGTCAACATGAAGAGTCTCACCATTCATGTTAATCTCTCTTTTCCACCAAATCTGAATGTTCTGTTCAGCAATTTTGGGCTTGTTGACGGGTTCCATTACAATAGGTACACCAGACTTCCTTTTTTGACTCTACAGAATTTACTCTGGGTCAGTTGGATGTGATAGAACTTTTGCAAACCCATGCTGATAGAGGGATTTTGATAGGAGCTTCAATAATATCCTGGATACAATTAAGTATGCTTTAGACCAATCATGTGGTTTGAACTTCGGTACATAGTTAAGAGGATAAATTTTCTTCTTTTATGGCATTATTTAAAAAAATTTTGTTAGTAATCACCAAAGGTTGTGCATTGGCATAGAAACTAATAGTAAAATTGGAGGACTTTTTCCCTTGTTCATCCAGATGGGCATGAAAGCCTGCTTCTGATTTGAAAGAGTTTGGTCACTTAAGTATTCTTGAATTAGAGCTGTTTAAACTTGATTCTAAGTTTGGCAATCCCTGAGATGAGGGGTCATTACCTCTCTGGCAGCATGACTTAAACTGGAATGAATAATCTTGTCCTTTTGATGATTAGCTGCTCCTTCCATTGCACTCTCAAAGGCGTACAAAAATGAAGCAATTATTCCTTTTGTGGGTTAAATTTCTTTAGAACTAGGTTTGAAAAAAGTCAACAGAGTTGATAAAGTATTAATACCAGCAACCACACTTGGGGTAGAGGATTTGATGTCACTTTCAGTTGGTAAGGCTGCTAGATATTATGTCTTTGAATGGTCTCTAATTCTTCTTGCGTTTCAACCCAAATTTAATTTTAAGGAGGATGCTGAAGCCTTTTGAGTGGGCTGTTCTATTAAGGTCAGAATCTTAAATTGATGGGCTTATAATTGAGCTTTACATTGGCTTACTTGGTCATCAAGGCGTTTACAGTTGCCATCCAATTGGCGTAGATGTCCATCAACAACTTCAGTAAATGCAGTAAAGGTATCCATTTCAGCGGGAAAATCACTTAAATTAAGTAAATGGTCAAAGGGACTCCCAATGAGGCAAACATTTCATATTGTAGCCACTTTTGACAGTTATTACTTCAAAATAACTATAACTTTGAATAAATCTTCTCGCCATATTATCTCCAGATGCATTAGTAGCTGGTTCTGGGAGTCCTGGGAGTTCTTGTTTTCCATATGAGACATATAAATTCTCAGGCCCCCTTGGCCTAGGAGGCCCTTCCGTGACGTCTTATTGGATCAGTTCCTGACAAAGTTGCTGCAAAGATTGTAACATGACTTCAAATTTGATTAATTCTCTGACTCCAACCAACATTGTGTCACTGGAATTGATGAAAGAATTTATCATCAAAATACCCAGAGATTCCACTATCAATTAAAGAAAGTTGCGTTAAATCTTCATTTATCAAGCCTCAGTTGTCCAAAATGGCATCTCTATTGTCATAAACTTAGGCTGAAGCAGTATTATAAAGTGTTTACCACTACCAAGTGTAAATCATGAGATATTCGTAGTTGTCTATCTAACTCAAAATAATGCACACCAAGGATCTGAAGGTGATGCAACGCAGTATGTACAAAATGGAGAAGATAATGATTGGTACTAGTTGCAACTCACTAGCTGGTAATTGGTTTGATTCATACAATATGTGCATTGTAGAGGGTACTGCTGAAGCCCTGTAGCGGAGAGAATGATCTCCGTTGCAATAAATTCCATTAGGTAATTTCTGTATTGTACTTCCAATATTTTGGCATGAACTTGATACTGATGCTGGTAAACATTAGGGATAGTTAACTCCAAAATAGCATGGAACTACAAGTCTTCAGGCTGCAAAGGAGTTATTTAATCTAGACGTAGTGATCCAGTTAGTCACACTTCTAACATGACTATAAGTATTGTTTTGACTATCCTTATTCTCCATTGCATGATATACACTTTCACTTGGACACAGCTCAAAGCCCCCTATAGTGAGCACCACTTTTCTAAGAACAAGTGAAAGTAGACTGGCCAAGTTTGATATCTCTCAAGGCAACGGAAAAAAAGTCAACTGGTTAAGGAAGCAAAAATAGGAAGATTAAAAAGCTGTAATTTCAGGATACAGGATATTTTTTAACAATTAGTTATTGAAGAATCACTTAACAAGGGGATGATACCCCGGTGGTAGAATATGGACTCATTACCAAGCCTTTCTGAGTTTGACTCTGGTAGATGAACTTTGGATAGGGGATGATTATGACTGTGTTGGCATTGTGCACCAATGCCCCAAACCAATATAGCAAATAGCAAGGCGGTCCATGGAGTTCCTGACCAATCATACGCCGCGCATGGAGGTTTTCTGGTTTTTATCCTCCTTTCCCCTTAATTTGAATCCCTTTTATTGGTGAGGTATTATCCTCAGGTTGTCCCACCTCAATTAAAATAAGAATCACTTAAAAAAAGTAAAATGTAAAGATCTTAGACAAAACAAGTGATAATTATTCTAAGTAAAACTTCGTATATTTATAGTTATTTGGGATTTTCTTCACCAAGTTGGACTTATAGGCTCTCTTCATATAAAAGCTTTCATCAAACGCTTTCAGGAATGCTAAGTAAGAAATTTCCTAGAGGAAATTGTGGGTTGTCCATCTACTTCAGAAGCTGTCACTTTGTGGGTAGCTGAAGATTCTGACAATCAAGGTTTTGGTATATAAATGACTCCTTCATAAATTAATATATTACTGAGGGAATCTTCTTGGGAAGTAGAGTTAATCTCATCTCCATTATTATCCCAAAGTCTGATAGCCAGATGATCTTGTCAATCACCATGAAGATTCCACCAGATACTATCTTGGAAGTTTACAATAACAACGGAATATGCAAAAAAGAACAAGAGTTTTACTTAGGGTTTATGATACCACTACTTAAGAGAATTGACCTTTGTCTTAGTAAATATTATAACTCAACTAATAAGACTAAAGAAAGGACAAACCATTGAACAATTCCAGCTGACCATATAATGATATTTAGTAAGTGCACGCCATAGGGGATTTTGATAAGCTCAGATTTAAGGATGTGACCCCCAAACAACAGAAGGAGCTGGATGAGCTATTGAATGAGTTCAAGGTCATTTTTAGCACCAGGACTAATGACTATGTACTATACAATGGAGATATCCAAAAATGGATAGTGGATCTGCTATCTGTTCAAGTCCAAATTGTACCATTACTCAAAAACTGAAGATGATATTATCACTTAATTAATCAACTATAAAAAGCAGGTCTATGAAGAACATCAAAGAGTCACTGGGCTTTGCTTTTATTGCTAGTAATCAAAAAGGGTGGGACCCAATGTTTAGTCATGGACTACTATTTCCTATATATAATAACCAAAAAGTACTCTTACTCACTCCCATGTATAGATGATGCTTTGAAACGCCTGGGTGGATCAAAATATTTCTCAGCGATGGAATTGGCCAGCGGATACTGGAAGATGCACCTTTGACAGGGGTACAGGAGAAGTGCGCCCTGATCAGTAGTCAGGTTTGTTCAAGCCAACAAGGATGCCGCAGGGGCTCTGCAACGACCCTGCCATCTTCCATCTACAATTGATCGCATTTTTGGTGATCTCAAATTGTCTGTTGGGACATGGGGGAGTAGCTCCAACCTGGCCCATATTAAATCAGGGCTTAAAGCCCCCAACAAGTTAATAGGCCATCAAGGTCTATTAAGCTAAATTAGAGAAAGGAGATTGTAAGAAACGGTATTTATAATAAAGCCCCAGGATATTTATAGGACCTCAAGGCTAAAATTGGGATCATGAAAGGGAGAAATCGGGATTGAGAGATCTTTCATCAATTGCCAGTGGTGAGATAAATATAAAATACTATTTATTACAGAGGGGGATTGGGATCAACTTCAGCATTAGTTGCCAGTGAATCCTGAAAAGGGTTATTTGATTAACAAGTGTCAAGATATAATTTCTCCACGACCTGATTGATTGGTTGACATCCTCAGCATTAGTAACTGGTGTCAAATCAAATTATAATGAATATTATTGGGGCCAATCCCTAATACTTTAGATTGGGCTCAACCTAAGTTAGTGGGGAGCCCAATCCAGCATTTTCCTGTATGCGAGTTGAAACCCCTATTCAGGACTTCATCCAATAAAGGGATAATCCTGACATTGTCCATCATGTTGATTTACACAAATGACATTACTGTGTTCTGCAAGGCCTTTCAAGAGCACATTCAGAACCTCAGCAAAGTCTTTATCTGGCTAAGAGCATCAAATCTGAAGTTGAAATGAAGCAAATGCAACTTCCAAAGAGACTACTGGAGTTCCTTGGGCACGAGATCATCCTTAGAGGAATTAAGCTTCAGGACAGGAAGGTCAAATTGATTAAAGCAATGGAGCCACCCAAGAGCATGAGAAACATTCAAGTGTTCCTCAGGATGGCGGGATATTACTAGCAGTTTAACCCTCTTTTTTGGAATTGGCTGCACCCCTCACTTACCTGCTGACAAAGGAAAAAAAGTTCAAGTGGTTTTGGAACAGGAGCATGCTTTTGAGGAGATAAAGACAATATTAGTAGAGGCGCTAATATTTTTCTACTCAAATTTTACCATGGCTTTTATCTCTACACTGACATGAGTGATGCTGGGTTTAGCTTATTATCGTCACAACAGGATGAAGAAGTGGTGTACCATCCATCAAGTATTATTCAAAGTTGTTTAGCAAAGCTGAAAGAACAACACTGTCATGGAGAGAGAGAGCCTGGTGGTGATCTAAGCAATCAAGCATTCTGAACTTACCTATATGGGGTAAACATTAAGATAATACGGATCACAAATGCTCCTCTGGTTGTGGAATATAAGAGACCCCAACAATCGCCTTGCCATATGGGCTGTACTGCTTGGGGTATGATTTCAAGTTTATCCACCAAGAAGGGGACGAAAACATTAACACTAATGGACTATCATAATTACCAGTGTTCCCCCTACAGGTATAAGAGAACAATTGACTGTTTATACTAATCAGGTTATTATAAGGAGCATTGTAGGACAAAATGTATAAGATGAGGACCATCCTGAGAAGGTGCTCCAAAGACACCTGGCATGTTGATGGAAATATGCAGAAGGTTCATAAAGAAAAAGGGTACTGAGCTTTTCTTTCCACTCAATATCACTTTTGAGAAAATTCAAAAATTACAGTAGAACTAAACAACTCCAAAAAACTGACACACAGAAAAACCCCAATGCCCTTAGCCCTACTGCCCGCTGCTCCAAAATGGGTCAGTGGCATTGACCCCCTAGCATAATCCACCCAGCGGTAAAATGCTTTAAAACTAGGTTGACCGGCCCCACCAATGCCTTGGGTCAATACGTTTCCCTCAAGGCTCTTGCCCTCCTTCTTGCATGTTCCCAAGCAATGCCTCATAACCCTATTGTGCTCCCTCATAGCAAGATGCAATTTGGCCTCTGGGTTGAATATGACAGCTTGTTTCCTTACAATGATAAACAAATCATAGAATTAGCCAGGCACTTAGCAGCCTGCAGGCTTTATCAACTTCCACCCCTACAAGGAGTGCTTTGACCTCAACTTCTCCTGTGAAGATGATGCTGCAATTGCAGCCAACATTCCCTTGGTGTTCCAGGTTTCCCCCATTCCAACCACTTGCACCTGGTTTCCTAAAGACACTACTCTTTTTGGTTCAATTTGCAGGCTTTCCCACTCACCTCCCCCCTGATACTTTATACAACGAACTAATAGCTAGGTTGTCAGTATATGGCGCTGATCCCATTCTACAATTTGTATCCCAATGGAGCCAAATGACTTGTGGGCCCTCACGCCTTTGCAACTATATGCCTAATATCAACCAAAATTGCCATTTAAATTCCCCCTTGCACCGTTATCCCCTCTGCCCCTGACCACCCTTTCTAAGCCAGAGTAGACAAAGGGCGCACAATCTGCCCCATTTGTTTTGACCTGGACCACTCAAAGTAACACTGCCCCACAATAGCCTGAGCTGGAGCCCACAAGCTTAACACCCCCATGATGCTCCAATTGCCAACATAATTACTTTTTTAAATGGGGCACAATCCTCCTTCCCTCTCCACCCAAAAAGGTATATGCGACTGCCACTGATTCAGCCAATAAGGAACCTACATGTCAAACCCTCACTCTTACTTTAACTAATCAGGAGCCAGAATAGACCCCGGTAAATTCAAAAACCCCACCCAGCCATCAAACTAGCCTACCCTTATGCCAATTGATTTATCATTTTCAACAAAAATTCCTGGGATTATTTGGAGGATGTTGATAATTTGGGAAATCCCGTCCCTGACTTGGTTGAGACCTCAGGCCTCAAAATGTACCTAAATGCAGAATATTCAGCTCAATTTCCAACTCAGCACTATGCTCTACGCTCTGATGCCAATGAATTCCAAAGTGACCACCAACTCATCAAAGAGGCTGTTGCCTCCCCCTGATTGTCACTCCTCTGAAATGTCGTAGTGAAATTAGTTTCAGTCTTGTCCAAGGGGATATCCGCTCCTGTCATTCCCCCATGCAACAAGTTCATAAAAAAGAATTCCTCTGATTCCACCAAGTTGCCAATGAAGCAATACAAAAAGTTACGATGGTTGCAAAATTTGGCCTCAAGCCCCGCATTACCAGCAACAACATCGCCACTTTCACCACCCTACCCAAAGTTTGCCTTAAGGCTGAGAAAGCCCTATATAAAATATATCACCACCCTCCTTATAGCTAAATTTGATCTGCAAGAGCTACTCTGCTACCTTGAAACCCATTTTGCAGATGCACCCATGCCTGTGCTCACAGTAATCTGGCATATACTGTCAGACACAGAGTAGGAAGATGAGACTCCCAATCCCCACTCACCCCCCCACCATGTACGCATAGCAGTTTACCACATCCAACCTGGTTTGATCATTTTAGTTTTTTTATTTTTTGATTCAGTTTGAGTGATAAGCTCATCTCTATTTGTTCATTTAATTCTATTTTAATATAAGTTTTCCTCCTTGAAGCTTGGTATTGTCTGTCCCCTGGTAAGCTTGCCTTGGTTAAATAAAAGAATAAAAAGGTACCCATACATCAGACCCAGTGACTGGATGGAACTAGTAATGGAAGCACAAAAGCACATCGGCTATGAGCAATTTCAATAGAAGCTGGCCTGCCTGAAGGAGCTGTTCTACTGGGACTTCATGTTGGAATAATTTTACTAGGCTCTAAAACTATGTATACCTGAACAAGCTTCCATCTGGTGGAGAAATGCTGGAGTTTACTCCAATACCACCTAAAACCTCATCCAGTAATGTGTCTATTGTTGTGGTGGGAACCCTTCTGACTGCCTCCAGTGGATCAAAGTTCATACTTATAGCTACAATTCACTTTCCTAAGTGGTTATAAAGCCTACACACTCAAGAGCAACATGGACTTAACTTCTTTAATATTATACAACCAATTTTTAACCAGACATGGATGCTCCCAGGTCTTGCTTTCTGATAATGGGAAAAATTTCTTACCAGATTTGAGAAATCTAATGGACTAATTCAGAGTAATGCAAAAAATTACCACTCCCTACAGGCCAATTTAAATTTATGAGTTTAGTGAGTGTTTGGAACCTAAATAAGGATACTGAAGATGGCCTTCAACTATAAGTCAAAATTATATCAGTTGCTGCTCTCCATGCTGTTAAATTATAGGATTAACCACCATTTGGTGACTGGGTTGTCCCCTTTCAAGGCCCTTTATGAGCAAGAAGCATCACTTCTAACCCTTCATGCACCAGTCATCACTGTGGACTAGAAGAACTTGGTTCCTAAAAGATATCAATAATATATAGCGGATGAACTTATTAGAATAAAACTGGATGCCTCAAACAACATAGAGGTGACTATCTCCCAAAGCCAACGGGAGAGTCAGCAATAAGTTAGGCTACTAGAGTTCAGCCTAAATGACAAAGTTTTGTTTATCACTTATGGGGAAGACAGTCAGAGAAGCTGCAAACCATCTGTACAGGACCTGCAATTGTCTTAGCTAAACAAGTAGCTGAATAAACAACCTGGGACGATGATACTAACTTAGTGCTTGATAAAATGCATGCTTGGAACCTAAGGTCATTCCCCTGGTCTCATCTTGGGAGGGGAAGTGCTGCAGATGAAGCTGCAGGAGCACCAGAATATCTTTCCTTGGCCGCCAGAATGAACAGAGTCCAATCCCAACCTGGTGGAGTTGGGTAACTTACCCACCGTGGATAGAACTGAAAACCATTTTATAGATTTAGATGGGCAAAAAACTTAACAAGATCTCAGTATGACGTCATGTGAGATAGCTTGATACCTGGAGCTCAGAGAGATTTACTTATTAGAGATGACAAAGCTGTCAAAATTGACTATGAATTTTGACCCCTTATATACCTTCAGGGGAAAAATAATTTGCAATTTTCTGATAAAGAAAAGATGACACAACCAAATTGCACCAACAGAAATGAGTGGACCTCTTGACTGAAAATCACCAGAAATGGCAAACAAAAAATCTTAAGAGCTGCTCAGAATACTGATGTGTGGCACATCAAAGGTGCGTCATTGCACAAACTTAAAGCAATAATCATATTACCAATTTGAGTAATGAATTAATAACCCAAGGCGAAACTACAGTTCACAACCCCAAAGTGGAGACTGAAGAAATGGCCCCTGAACATCCAGGTTCAAGGGTAATTGATTCAAGAAGGAGCTCATGGATACAAGAATAAAACCAAATGGACAAGTCAACTAAAGCAAAAATCAGATGCCACCTGACTAGGGTATCATGAAGACCTCCATTATTGCTATCCTAAACCAATTTTCCATTTTTTATTAGTCTATATCTTAATTTTAATAAATCACCATTAGATTTAACTTCAAATTTTTGTTTTTATTAAACCCTTTCTACAAATAATAATCTTTTTGTTTCACTTATACTGGTATACATGATCTAATTGTCAGTATCCAGTCTGGGATTATCAATTGAGAAGGATACGGTAGCAAATCTGAGATCTGCTCTATCTGAAAAGGACAAAAGTTTATGCAGATACCTTGGAGCTAAGCTGCCAAGGTAGAGGTTGGATAAATTTCTGCTGTGTCCTGAGGGCTAAAATAAAGAAAACAGGTAAGAGATTGTTAAAAAGAGTTTCGCCATGAACCTGAACAGTCTGGCTTAAAGATCAATGCTATATTGTGTAGCATCAGTAGAGTAATTGCTCAAATATGATGATCATGCTCTTCCAGATGGCTTTCTGGTGCCTAATCTGTGCAGAACAGATCCTCTGAGCATCAAGTTGGCCTCAAAAGTTAAGCAAGCTGACTGCTATTAAAAGAAAAATGAAAAACTTCCTTCTTCTTACTTAAGTATATACCACATACTGGTGTCCCTGAGGGAAGAGAGCAGCTTCTTAAATTCATCAGTTCCACATAACGTTTGCCCTTATAACTTATTGTTATTCATTGCAAAGTATAAATAAAATGAAAACTGGATATTTGCTTGGTAAGTGTCAGGAATTTTGCAATATGCTAAATTAGGGCTCTGTTAGTGCCAGGCCAAACAGTATGAGGACTGCTTACCCTTGCTGTTTTGCAGTCATTAACATACCTTTTCAATACAAGTCTGCAGGGCAACACGCCAACCCAGCAGACCAACAACTTCATCCTGGCAAATTGACCCCTTTTTGGGTGTGCACATGTGGTCCTCAGCCCTCTTACCAGATGGCCTGACCCCTTTCTTCACCCTCATGGTCAATTTTCAGTCCCTCTTGTGTTTTCACCGGTGAGTCATCCCCCATCACTGGTGGCCAACTCCCTTGCTCCTTCACTCTCATGATTGATGACCAACAGTTCATTGTTGTGGTGGCCAGTTGTCCAGGTTTCCACAGGGCTTTCTTTTAGCGATGAGGTATGAGAGTTGGTAGCGCTTACCACTCCAGGTACAGTAACCCAGCACCTACCTTGGGAATCTCCAGTCTCACTCTTCATCATCAAGGATCTAATTCATCTTGTAATAATAAAAAAGTGGGCTTAATAGAGACCTTTATTAAGAGGGATTTTCAACTATTTATATTATGTTTTTCAGGAAAAACCACTGCCCACATATCAGCAATCATTGGCATTTATTTCTTTCATCCCTTCCAATCATCAGCCTTCTGCTGGAAATTGTTCCTCTTAATTTGTCTCACTTGAACATCAAATACTAGTTTAACTCATCATCAGCATTAGTCACTTGTCAATCATATTTAAATTTCTAATGTAACCTTAATCAAATGTCCTCAGCCTTTAGGCCAGTAATTCAGAACTATAGGTGGCAGAATGGTTATCACTCTCTCTACTATTGAAAACCTCAGTATTTTTCCAGCAATATGTTTATCCTCAGCATAAGTCGCTGGTTAATACCTAAATAGTATATAATTGGATTACTTTCAGCATCAATCACCAGTAATCCTGAACCCTGATGTTAAATTGGCATTCTGTCAATAAACTTTAATTAAACAATATTTAATTATCCATGGCGAAAGTTTCTGATAAATCCTAATAAGTTACCATATTTGATTCATTAGTTATCATTGGCTCCCAGTAGCTGGTAATAAAAACGCTAATTGACTATTGGTGATCATTCCTGATACTTTATAAACCCAACAGATTCATTGAAATATCTTAGCCCAACCTAATTGGGAGCACAAATTGGTAATTTACATTAATTATAACACCAAAGCTAGGTGAATTATCAGCCCTTCATCCTCAACTAATTGTGACCCTAATTTTGGAAATTATAGGAAGAATCCATATGTTAATTTTTCTACCAGTAAGTTATCTGGTATGATTGATAATATTAGATTATATAATTTTTCTATTTATTGAAGCCAGTTAATATGGTTCTTTGATAGTATACTTTGTAAACCTAACTTTTAGTTATGTTTCAACAAGTAATTGTGGTGATCCATGTTTCTCATGAGTATAAATGAACACCCAACAATAAGTACAATTTAGCATCTACCAACCCTGATGCAGATATAATATTAAAAACTTACCTGGAGTTTGTACTGGATTCTCTTTATTTAAAACTGTACTGATTAAGTATTATATGTTTATCTACTGAAAATTTATGCAATATGCAGCTATTTATAGCATCTACATGATTGTTTTTTGGCGCTAGTATCACATGCTCAAAATAACTACACATCTTTTGTATAAGTTATGGGCTCAATATATCAATAAGCCTATTACAGGCAACTGTTATAGTGAAGAAACTGTACAGTAAAATGATGGCAGTAAATATATTACACGTTTGTCTTTGGTATTATAATATTTAATGCTTGGTAATCAGTATGAATTTGTGATTATCTGTATCCCTTCCATGTTAAGCTCACATGTTTATTATTGGTTATACTGCTTCAATAGTATGTCATATTAGCCTGTTTGATGAAAACATCTATTTCATTGGATCAGGTACCTTGTTACTATGTGTAATGATTAGCTAAAATTTCTGACAAAGGGAAGAGTTATTCCACCCATAAATCTTGTGTTACTATAAAGATTTGTAAAGTTTTATTGGGAGCTTAAACTGATTTTTGTAGATATACTATTGAGATCCTGATATGACTGGATGATTGTCATGGAAATGGCAGAAGAAGTTTAGACTGGCCTGCCAGTTGGGATGCATGGGTACCCAAAAGCAAGCCAGAATGCAAGAGGCATTGCCAATTTAATGACTTGATATGGAGCTGGGCATTGGGAAATGACGAATTGTTGGTGTAACACAACAGTGAGTATGATCCCAATGACAAACCATAATGAGCCCGCTCCCAACCCAGGGGGCCTTGCTGCAGGGAAGGGATCACAGAGATTGTTTTGATAAGTTCATCGGCATATGGGGTCATTTCTACTGGGGAGACAAGGAGACAGATTCTCTCTTGCAATTGGTGGACATAAGGCCACAAAATTCCCGTGTACTGTTGCTGGAAGTTCATGATAACAGGGTTGTAGAGCCAAAAATATTGGACTCACTGAATCCACTTGATGATGGAGGGGGCCATAGTGACCATAAGTACTGGTAGAGCCCATCCGGTATATGAACTGTTAGGCCACCAGGGAAATGCCACCCAGGATGCGGTCAGTAGGAACAATACAATCAAAGAATTGTTTGGTTTTTTTTGGCAAAAATTTTATTTGAAGGAAAAGTAAGAAAATTGACCAACAATTTTCTCTGTGCTATGCAACTGATTAAATAGTGGTTGATTGGGTAGTAAAAAGCCAGGATTGGGACCCTCAATTTTGGCCTAAACAGCGAATTATTTGGGAATGGGCGGGTTTGTTCCTTGGGAACTGACATCAAAAAATTAAGCAGTGGGCCAAGTCGCTGTCAGTTCAACCTTGAACATCCAAACCGAGGCTCGTCTACATTTCTAATGGTTGGCATGATGGCGTTTGGCCTGACAAGTGACAGGAATCCCCCAAGGCCACCCCACATAGGGGCAGGTCCATTTGGTTGGGAACGGATTCAGGATGCCCAACCCGCCCACGCTTGGTTGCTGGGCTGTTCATATGGTCAGTGGCATCACATCAGCTGTAACACCCAAATTGTCTACAGGGGACTTTGAGCCCTTGTTGATGGCGTCCAATGCTGTAGCTTGCCCATTGAGGATGATCACCAATGACTTTGGTAGGGAGGTGATTTGTTCAATTGACATATTGATCAAATTGGAACCATCAGGCGTTCCAGCTGATGCCTTAGTCTTCATGCCTTTCCAGACATTTGAGATCCAAGCATTGGCCAGATTGCCACTTGAATTAGATCTGACTGATTTCAATTTGACAATCTCAGTGCATATTTTGCTAATTCCCCACAACAGTTCTGCTGAGGTGAGTGTGGGTACTGGGGGTGGAATCTGAAGCGGAAGAACTGTTACCCACCGCTCATCTACTATTTGAGCGAGATCTCCCTGAGTAATGAGAGGTACCACCATCCTCTTTGGTGTCTTCTTAATTGGGAATGGGAAAATGGCCTGATCAACAACCAGGGGACATTCCCCAGGACTTACAATGATAAGCCCAAAATAGCCATGGCATATTGGCCAGAATCCGCTAACCATGATTAATAGTATGATTATTTGAGTGCCTGGGATGAGATGATATTGGGTTGGAAAGGGTTATTATTGGATTGCCTCCAAATCAGGCTATAGAGCAATATTGACATATGACAAATAATTGATAGCTCACCTTGAGCTAAGGCGATTGTGAATTTAATAAATAGTATACTCTGCCAGAACCAATAAGTTATGGTGGAATGAATAGTCTAAGCAAATAGGTCAGTATTGACCAAATTCACTAAAATGTAAGTGAGATGAGAAGATTGAAATGGGAGGATTGTTTGTTGGTAGGAAGAGTATAGCGGAGAAGAAGGAATCTGATGTTATTATTTTAACAAAAGTATTGTTGGAGCAATTGCTTCATATTCTATTATATATTACATTGTTTTGAGGTCCAATGATCTTCATATTATTCGCCCATTGCTCAGTGGGATCGACCCTGTGTAAAAACCTCTTGGTGTATCTCAATATTATCACCAAAATTATAACATATAGCATAAGAAATTATCAACTTGACAGTTAAAATAATCATCACAATATAATTATACAGCTTTAATTCTTATAACTATTTTTAAGTATGGTAGACTAGTATAAAACCAAAGATAGACTGGTGTTCCAATTTATCTCTATTATTGAGTGATATAAATAAAAGAGATATATAACTTATATTATCAGCTCTATACCATCTTAATTAATAGGTACCATGTACAGATAGAGCTAAATCTTAAGTTTAGCTCAATGTATATTGACTTTAATCAGTGGAATATTGTATACTATACCTCACTGACTTTTGTCAACTAAAAATGGAAAGGCATTTTTGACCATTACATCTCATTTCAGGCAACTATTTCACCATAAGTTAATATTGAAGTTCTTTTTTTGATAATTTAAAATTAGATGTGTTTAAAGTTGCAAAAGTTTAATCAACTTGACATCTCACTTTCCTCTATTAAGCTAAACTTATTGGATCAGCTTATCAGATATGCAGGATTCTCTATCTAAAATGTTATTTCCCACAATACCAAGTCTGCATTTGACCCCTTATTTCAAAGAGGTGGGTGGATCTTTTAGTAAGAAATTTTACAATTAGGAAACCATTTTGCTGTTGGGAACTACAACCAGTTGTTGACTAACTGAGGTGAACTAAGGGTTAGTTGAAAAGAGTTGTTATAATAACTTTAGTCTATAAAAATATATGCAAAGTCAAAGTAGGATAATGAATTATTAATGGTCAATCTTTTAAATTAGATCAGATATTCTACTTATGATATAAAATGATCAACCATCAAACCATTCTAAAGATACTTTAATTTCTTGATATTTGTTGTTTACTATAAATATTCTTTATCCTATCAGAGGGTTAAAGTGATAAAGATAATCAATATATTATAAAGTTTGATATATTAAATTGGTAGTTTAAATAGTTTAATGGGGTTTGGATAATTTGCTGAATATAAATGCTTAATTTTGATGGGCTTAAAAATAATTTATAGAACAAAAGGTTATTCTGGGCCTTTTAGCCTTGTTTTTCTGGAGTCCCACCAGCTAATACCTTTAAATAAAATGATTAACTTGATAATTAGCCAAATGATCACCAACCGCTTGAAAACCCATTTAAACTATCAAATAAACAAAATAACAAACTGCTCTACCATAACAGTGTCCTGGTTACCATTGTAAATATATAAAATTTTCACTTCTTAAACATATTTTTTTTGTTTTACTATAAAAATTAAAATTTAGGGTGGAATATTGTATTGTCATCTGATCTTAGTAACTATGAAAAATTTTATCAATAGGTTATGTCATGAAATATGTTGAACGAATAATGCAAGGTTCCAACGCAAAGCTTTTTTCTTTCCACTCAATCCCACTTTTGAACATTTTCATTGTAAAAACAATAATTTATCCAAATCTGAATTGCCATACCACTGTTCCATTGATGTCCACAGCCCCACTGCCTGCTGCTATAATATGGGCAGTGGTAAAACTTCCCCACCGTTTTCTGCCCTGCTGGAAAATTCATTCAGGCCGGTCCATCCAGTCTGATGAATGCAACCAGCTGCTATATCCCCCAAAAGACTTAGCTCTCCATCTCACTTGCACCCACCTGATTTGCCCCCACCCTCTCACCCTCCCTCAATCAAATATTTGCTTTTGCCTCCATATTGACTATGGGCATTGTCAGATTCTGGTGGTGACTTGAAAATAAACCTTTGACAACCATCAGATTGGGCCAATTATCCTTTCAATGCTCAAACTAATACCCTAACTCTCACCACAAAGCCTATTGCAATCACATGTTATGGGCCAAATATCTCAAATTAAATTCAACTAATGACTCTATATATAATCTCAGTATGAATATGCTCACACATTATGGCCAATTATCTATGCATCAAATCTTGGCAATTTTTCCCAATTATAGGGAACACAATCAAACAACTATATACAAAATTGTTTGGGACTGACCCAAAGTTAACGTTTAAAAGTCCCATGGGCTCAAACAAATGATAATGTAATTAATTTCCCGCCCTAGGGCGGTTTTCATATGTTGATCCATGTAATTGGCATGATAGCACTTTCACATGGACCGCCCAAAAGGGAGTACCTAGTGCTATAAAGAGAGGCTTGCCAAAGCCCCAATTATGGGTGCATCATCTACTTTAATCGATGCAAGAATTTCACAGCAGGTGTATTTTGTCAGCAGTATGACGAAACTCAAATCAAGAAGATCCTAGGACACTTTTGCATGCTTTTATCGCAATTTTGTACCTGAGATCCTCCAAATTTTGAAAAGTATTTTGCCACCAATAAACCTAAGAAAAGGTCTCAGTCATATCAGTTCAAGGGCCAAACTGAGGTGGTAAAATATCTGTTGAAATTGCGTGCTCATATGTGGCCAGAAGATGCCCTAAAGGTATAAATACTGGCGCCTGGACTAGTGACTGCATTATCAAATAGATACCTTCTAATAAAAGATATTTTATTTCATCTTTTTTCCAGTTTTCTAATCTGAATCTTTTCTTTATAGAAGTGTCAGAAAGCTGGAAGTATTAAATCCCCAGTTTGTATCAAAGCCTGTCTCAGAAGAAGTTCCTAATTATGTTAGAAAATTAAACCCAAATTTGATCAGAAGAGTTGGAGCTATTCAAATATGCCTAGTGAGTTTCCAAATGGTAAGAATACCATAAGCCACTAGCTTTATCAAGAATTAATCTATGGAACTTAATACCAATTAAGTGTGCATGATAAATAATAAACAAGCAATCAATCCCCAGAATTTCACAGGCATTCATTCCCATACACCAACAAAGCAATAATCAATATTGCCACTGCCACTTTTGTGACTGCTGGCTTTATTGACTTCTGTCCATTTAAGGGCTATTTTGGTATTGGTTTCATCTCTGAGGAGGGATGTTGCAGCGGTGGCCTCTGTCAATATGTATAAATACCCCCATACCCACTTCTCATACTTGCCTCCCCACTGACACCACGCTGTTAGTATCATTTTTGAACCTCCCATTGCATCTCACACCCCAAATTTTGTATGAGGAGTTGATGTTGGGACTTTTGTCCTATAACGCCAACCCCAGTCTTCAGTTCACCATCCCAGGCATTGTGGAACGCCTTGCAGCACCCCATTCCACTGCCACTATTTCCCCCACCACTCCACTACTACTAACAGATTCCCCCACATGCTTATATCACTGCAGCACCAGACTACTTCTTCTGGACTCATGTCAATAATGGGCAACAAATTTTCCCCCTCTGCTTAAAGTTAGACCACTTTAAAAAGTCTTGTTGAAAGATCACTAATCCTACCACCATCCCTACCTGTAATGGACGGGGCTCCCAAGGCCCAGCCCGCCACCAGCCCTAAACCACCACCCCCATATGTGGCTGTACCAGCTCCGTATGGTCCTGTCCAAATGGATGGCCTTGTCAGGCATCCGGGCAAAGGTTCAGTGCACCAGCCTCTGTCACCTCAGGCCACTCTGGCTCCTTCCCCTCTCACCAGGGCAAGGCCACTCTCAAGAGGATCCTGGCATGTCCACCCCCTTTCCTCTCCTCCTCATCGCACTGCCATCTGCACCCCCAATCCTCACTTAAATAAATAAAATTAAATAAACGGATCCAGCAAATAGTGGCCTTTATTGGGAATGGACTTGAAGTCAGAATAGAATTCTAAAGTGAGGTCTGATGGGCTGACCTCGCTTTGATATACTTTTCCTAAAAAGGCTAAATGAATTGGAGGTAATGAGGGGTGCAAAAGCCTCTGGAATTGATGGCATCCAGGCAACTTGACAGAGAATTGGAGGGGAACCTCATAATGGACAACCAATCAAATATTTAATTTTATTTAATTTATTCCATTATTGGCCTAAATAGGAAAATCCTACTCAGAATAACAGAATTGCAACTATTGATGCACACGAATCTCATAAATCCCAACCTTATGAGATTCATGTATGATCGTTGATCATTACATTACCCCTTTGTAAAATGGAAATCCTGGCAGACTCGGACCTGAACTGGCAAGGCAGGTGTGCAGTGACCAACGACTTTTTCAACAGGGTACCTTTTTGCGAGCATTTTGAGGAAATTGACCAGAAATCCAGAGCCCCCAGATTAAATCAACGGGTTCTCTGGAGATCTCCTGGTGGGCACAAGAGGCCATCAACCGCCAGCAGTCTGGCCCACCCCCCAAGCTACCCATCTCCTTCATTGTAAGGCCCTACAAACCAATGAAAGGGACTGATGACAAACGGCAATGCTTGGGACATTGACCACAGCCATCTTGCAGGCTGGATGGTACCACAGCCCGCCAAAGAAATTTGGACTTTGGAATAATGTAATGGATGGGGCTCCCAAGGCCTAGCCCACCACCAGCCCTAAACCACCACCCCCATATGTGGCTGTACCAACTCCATATAGTTCTGTCCAAATGGATGGCCTTGCCAGGCATCTGGGCTGAGGTGCGGTGCACCGGCATCTGTCACCTTAGGCACCCAGGCTGAGGTGCATCCCTACGGCCTCTGTCACCTCAGGTTACCCAGCCAAGGTGCAGTCATCCAGCCTCTGTTGCCTCAGGCCACTCTGGCTCCTTCCTCTCTCACCAGGTCAAGGCCACTCTCAAGAGGATCCCAGCGCGTCCACCCCCTCTCCTCTCCTCCTCATTGCACCACCATCTGCACCCCCAATCATTGCTTAAATAAATAAAATTAAATGAACAGATCCAGCGAATAGTGGCCTTTATTGGGAATGGACTCAAAGTAAGAATAGAATTCCAAAGTGAGGTCCAATGGGCTGACCTCACTTTGATATACTTCTCCTAAAAAGGCTAAATGAATTCTAGGTAATGAGGGGCGCACAAGCCTCCAGAATTGATGGCATCTAAGTAACTCAATGGGGAATCAGAGGGGAACCTCAGAATGAACAACCAATCAAATAATTTATTTATTTAATTTTATTCCATTATTGACCTGAATAGGAAACTCCTACTCAGAATAATGGAATTGCAACTATTGATGCACACAAATCTCATAATTCTCAACCTTATGAGATTCATGTATAATCATCAATCATTACATTACCCTCTTGTAAAATGGGAATCCCGGCGGACTCAGACCTGAAGTGGCAAGGCAGGCATGCAGCGACCAATGACTTTTTTGACAGGGGACCTTTTTGTGAGCAGCTTGGGGAAATTGACAGGAAATCCACAGCCCCCAGATCAAATCAACAGGTTCCTCTGGAGGTCTCCTGGCAGGCACAAGAGGCCATCAACCAATAGCAGTCTGGCCCACCCCCAAAGCTACCCATCCCCTTTGTTGGAAGGCCCTACAAACCAACAAAAGGGACAGACCAAAAGCAATGCCTGGGACATCAACTGCAGCCATCTTGCAGGATGGATGGTACCACAGCCCGCCAAAGAAATTTGGACTTTGGAATAGTGTAACAGATGGAGCTCCCAAGGTCCAGCCTGCCACCAGCCCTAAACCACCACCCCCATATGTGGCTGTACCAACTCTGTATGGTTCTGTCCAAATGGATGGCCTTGCCAGGCATCTGGGATGAGGTGCGGTGCACTGGCCTCTATCACCTTGGGCCCCCAGGCTGAGGTGCATCCCTACAGTCTCTGTCGCCTCAGGGTTACCCAGCCAAGATGCAGTCATCCAGCCTCTGTCACCTCAGGCCACTCTGGCTCCTTCCCCTCTCACCAGGGCAAGGCCACTCTCAAGAGGATCCCAGTGCATCCACCCCCTTCCCTCTCCTCCTCATCGCACCACCATCTGCACCCCAATCCTCACTTAAATTAATTAAAATTAAATAAATGGATCCAGCAAATAGTGGCCTTTATTGGGAATGGACTTAAAGTCAGAATAGAATTCCAAATTGAGGTACAATGGGCTGACCTCGCTTTGATATACTTTTCCTAAAAGGCTAAATGAATTGGAGGTATTGAGGGGCGCAAAAGCCTCCAGAATTGATGGCATCCAGGCAACTCGATGGAGAATCAGAGGGGAACCTCAGAATGGACAACCAATCAGATAACTAATTTTATTTAATTTATTCCATTATTGGCCCAAATAGGAAACTCCTACTCAGAATAACGGAATTGCAACTATTGATGCACGTGAATCTCATAATTCCCAACCTTATGAGATTTATGTACAATTGTTGATTGTTACACTAGCCTCGCCACTGAACCACCATCATTTAGCTGTGGATTTTTTGCCCCCACCTTCCCAACCTACTCAACCATCAGGTTCTACTGTGAAATGTGTCACCAACCAGTTCACCAAGCATCTTCCCAATTGGTCAGATCCAGATAAGGACCTTGAGGATTCTTGGACCCCCATTCACACCCAAGCTTCACCTCAACCACTCAACCAAAATCAACTTTATGACAACATCCCTATTAAATTTAACCAGGATTTATGAGAATTATTGGACAAGGTTACTGAGTTGGGCGAAATTATACTAGCCTCAGCAGAAGAGATTAACTTTGATCAATTTCTGGACAACGATTTTATATGTAAACTAAACCCAAGCATTATACCCCCAAAACTAATACTGAACTATTCCTAAGTGATCATCAACTTGCCCTGTCTGCAGCCACCTCACCTGATCATCAGCAACTCTTCACTGCAGCTTTTAGATAAGTTGTCATGTTGCCGCATGGTTTACCTCCTTTTGCTTCCCCCCAACTTCCCATGCGCTGCAAAAGCTGAAAGCAACAGGCTTCACAAGGCCACATCAGTTGATCTCAAAGATATAGCTAGTAAAGCAAAGTTCAGCACATAGAAGCCAGTCCGCCCCAACGGTGCAATAGGTTTTCCTGATTTCCCTGACATCTGTACCCAATCTGGATAATCACCTCATTACTATGTTGAGGCCATCTTCACAACCAATTGGAGACTATTAACCCTCCCTTAATATCCCTTAAACCTCACTCCATGGACACCCCCATGCTTCTCCTTTCTACCCTCATTTGGGCCACGCATGCCTATGCCTATGCCAAAAAGCAGCCTTCTAGTCCCCCTCCCCTTCCGCCATGGTCAGATAAGCATTTACCCCTGTCCCGCCTGGGCAGTTATCTTTTGTTATGTGTGGGTCTTCCAATACGCTCAGTTTGGGCATCTCAGTTTGCTTTAATTGATTTTTGTTAATTTATGCCTTTTAAGCTTGGTACTGACCATCCTGGGTCATCTTACCCCAAATAAATAAAGTTTCCAACATGGGTAAGTTTGTGAAATAAAAGCAAGTAAAGATGAGCTTTTATAATACCTTCAATTTTTAACCTAGCCTTACCAAATAAATTGGAACCCCTGCCATCAGATATCAGCTTTGAGCATGCAGAGGGGCATTTAAATTGGTTATTGGTTTGAAGGTTACTATGGGCAAACGTAGATCTATCTAACACTTTCATTAATTTTCAAAAAACTCCTATTTTTGGCCCTTAACCTTTGCAAAAAATTTCTTAGCTGATGTTCACACTTCTTAACCAACTTTGAAAAAGGAGAAGGTTATCAATTTGACCTGTATGTATGGTTTTTTTCTATGTCTGTTCATGCATAACCCTAAAACTAAAGGACCAATTTGGATGATCATCTTATTCAAAAATAGAGGATGATCCAACTTAGGTCCCATTTTACTTTTGTAAGTATTGGTCAAGTATCTGCCCATTAATTTAGTAAGTATATCAAAGCGGGCTTGGAAGTGATGGATACTTGTGAGATTAATGCAACTCCAGATAAACTTAGTTCTGGCATTGGTGAAGTGATAGTTTCAAAGCACTTTTGATATATCCTATGGCTGGGGGGTATGTTTAAAATCCAGGCAGTATGAGATCATAGTGGGATGATCTTAAAGCATTATAGATGGCTATCATTTTTGCATAATTTGATCAATAAACTCATCTAACTTTGATAAAATGAATTATTTTAGATAGCAATCAATAAATTTACCATAAATTGACTAATAAAAGTAACCAAATCTAATTAAATGAATTACTGTAGATGGTGATCAGTAAATTTAGCATATGTTGACCAATAAAACCAACTAAATTTGATAAAATGAATGATTAGTATATTTTTATAGGGGAGGATACCCCAGTGGTAGAATAGGGACCTCTACCACTGCCTCCCCAAGTTTGATTCTGGTAGAGGAACTTTGGGTAGGGGAGGACTATGACTGTGTTGGCGTTGTGCACCAATGCCCTGAACTGAGATAGCAAATAGCAAAGGTGGTCCATGGAGTTCCTAGCCTATCATATGTCACACATGGAGGTTTTCTGGATTTTATCCTCCTTTCCCATTCATTCAATTTCCCTCAATTGATGCGGTATCATCCCCAGGTCAGCCCACCTTGAATAAAATTAGTATATTTGTTTATAAGATACTATATATAATATATATACAATGAGTTTTAATTTTACAGAGAAATAGTAAGGGGTCAAAAAAGATATATAAAGATAGTAATATCCAATAAAAGTAGGAAAAAGAGATAATTTTAAAAATGCACTAACTTTTTGGGGGAAAGAACTGGGGGTAAAGGTTTTTTGGGAAAAAAGGACCTTCTTGAAATAATTGGGGAAAAAGAATATCTTTTTTAAAAAAAGCTCTAAAATTATAAAATAATTGAGAAATTAAGCCTACTCAATAAAACCCTTTTTGAAGTCAGCACCATATAGTAACTGACTTATAATGGGTATTTATTTATATACTCAATACTATATATTCTAAGTTGCTTAAAGTTTACACTTGGACATAATTCAGATATCTACTTAATAAAAAAGTTCACTGACTGACTGAGGTATCTATGTACTGACTGACATCCGAAACCTTCGAGTCTGATAGGGTCAATCTATTTGGGTGAATGGGTGAGAATTGGCGAACATTATCTAATAATTCACCAAATTGCTCACCTGAAGCTAATCGAGTCTAATAAGCTTAATCTATTTGGGTGAGTGGGTGAGAATTGGTAAATAAGATCAAATCTGAAACTATCAAGCCTGATAGGTTCAATCTATTTGGGTGAGTGGGTGAGAATTGACAAATATTATTGAATGATTCACCAAATTGTTCACCTGAAACTCACCAAAATCAGTATTAGAGTTCAAGTAGATTAAGTAGTTAGGATAATCAGCTCACCAGCCACGAGGGCAACAGCGAAGCTGTAGTCCGAGTGGCTCCAGATTAGCGTTGGCACAGCCTATAGGCTATGTCAGTGGGAGCTTATCATCTGATGGACTTTGCCGTAGAGAAGCACGGGTATCTGGATGTTAGGTTTATATAATTTTAAAAACCTGCCTAACTTGGTTCACCTAATTAATAAAATACTTTCTGGCAAGTTAAGTAGAAGTTGATTTAATAGTTTGGAAGATATGTCACAATGATTTTAAATATAGAGAGATGTTTTGGGACCATCTAGTACTAAAAAATATAGAGAGATGTTTCAGGTAGCAGTTTGGTGTCATTTGATTGATTGATAGATTTATTTTGTTTGGCCGAGTGGTTGATGGCTTTTGGTCGAATCGAAGGACACAGTTTAGTTTTGAGGGGTGATTAGTTATTGGTTGATTTGATAAGTTCAGTTAGGTTTAGCTGAGTGGTTGGTGATTTTTGGTTGATTCGAATGAACAATAAGATTTGGTTGAGTGGTTATTGTTTATTTATAGTATAAAATCTAAGTTAATAAATTTAAATATCTAATAATTCTATAGTTACCGTAGCGAAGCACGGGTAACTCCGCTAGTACCTTTAGAAATTTATTAAAAATGCTAATAGGCAATTCATAAACACGATCGGTTAATTAACGTATTGCACCCCAATTTGGTGAGGGCGGGGGGTTGTGTGCGAGTCAAATTTATTGTTTGATTGATACCCGGATGGGGCAGATTTGAGCTTAATTCCGCCACCCTCAGAATCCGAACTTAAATTGAGGTTGGGATGATTATTACGAGATGAGGTTTCTACGATAATTCCATGTATCTTAACCTACCATCACAAAACAAAGTAAAGAACCTTCCGGTGGGTACCATTATGAGCATGCAAAGTTTCATCAAAGTCGGTTAAGTGGTTTCTGAGTTTACCGCGGAAAACCTAGACCCCACTTAGAGAGTTATTTATATAGGTTCGTTATAAGGTTCCATCAATATCTCTTAAAGCAAATTAAAAGGTATCAAACTTTCCGCTTCAAACGTACCAGTTAGAGTATAGTGGGCTTTGATTTAGATAAGACGTTAACTATAGTTAATATCCCATCATAGGTTTAGAGAATCTGTTCCACCATAATAGAGATCCTAGGAATCGAAAAGGTTTAAACCGATCGGCGCGTATACTGAAGGAGTTTGATAGGGTCTACTTAGCCTTAGGCCCATACCTTAGATTCGGCACTATCGGATGAGATCTTCGCCTTGCAATCTTTTATGGCCTAAGGGCATTAACCCATTAAAATGTATTAAGCGGTGGGAGATGCCCCAGCTTTTAAGTGGCAACTAAAATCGATGGAAATCAGTCTCTTAATGGATGGAAAGGTAGAGGGTCGCTGGGAAGATAAGGTTTAAATAGGTTGGATCTCCCTAATTTACTAGCGTTTAAGGGGTCAAACTATTTAGATCCCAGGGTATAAGTATACAATTTGAAAGTTAAACTAAGGCACGCTGAAGGGCTTTACAGGTTGTAAACTATGTGAGGTTTATTAACTGCGGCTAGCTCAGTGTACTTGTGGGGAGTTTGTTATATTCGTTGTAGAGGTGACCGATGGCGTGGACGATAATGAACCTCGCCATGAAGTAGGGGCCATCTGGGATGAGCTTGGTTGATAAGTTTATGTAGGTGGTGCAGGCGTAGGCGAGCGCACGCCTCATTGGAACTTTAAATTCCTGGCGGATGTTGTAGATGGTGCAAAGGAAATCTTTGAGTTGGTGGGAGTGGGGTGTGTCGGGGTAATTGAGAAGGTCGTGGATGTTCTCTGGACTGAGGATGGGGAACTCGTGGTTGTATTCGCGCGTGAATTCTAGAATCGCGTTGCGTTCCTCAAGGGCCGGTGGTCGGATGGCACAGCTTTGTCGTTGCAGTTTGAAGTGGTTGGAAGGTGCATCTGCCCCTACGCTTGAATTCCAGCTGTAAGTATGGAAGAGTAAGGTTAACTTGTGTACTTTAACTTGATATCTAAAATTCAAGTAGTAAATAGGTTCTAATTCCACTTGTTAAAGAAACAAACGCTTCGATAACCGAAGTGGATTAAATACGCCTCTTAGCCATTCCACCAACTCGCATGATGGAAGTGGGGTTGCCACAAAAAGCTAAATTGGTTCTCAATACCCCTCGCATAAATCCAAACTCCAGTTTAAGATGCATCATTTGTTTACCAAATTTTAGGCTCGCTAATATCATTTGGTTGAATTTCCTAGACCCAAATGGTTTCATCGGACTCGAGTTGATTTTTATTAAACAATGAGAGATCCCATCTGAAATTATGATGCAAGGCATGTAATATAAATATACGAAAATGCGTTGATCTGAGGCGCCAATTTTAAGTTTACGAAATGAGGATTGACAAATAACTCTATCTGCCAAAACTTTGATTAGTTAAAGCTCGAGGATCCTGTACCCTCCCATAATCCTAAGCAGTAACAATGCAAGTTATCCTCCACTTTAAGTAATAAAATTAATCTTTAAGCAATGCTCAGCGTTACCATAACCCAAATTAAGAAGTGCGGTATATACACTTCGCTTTGTACCCACCATCCACGCCCAATTTGTACTTTCAGAAGCACATTGTTCTTATTATGAACGCAATTAGATTTCTAACATGCATTAAAGCTCATAATTGAACACTTTATAAATTTACTTTAATTGGATACTCTTTTTGGGAAGGTTTCGGATCAACCACCAAATTCGGCTTACCTGATCCAATTTCAATCCGAGTGGCAAATAAAAACTTTACAATTTTACCATCGCGCCGTCGAATCCGCCATTTTCGCAACAGGCCACGCTGAACAGTAAATAATCCACCACCCTTACCCACGCGTTGCTACATTCAAACAAAAATCATATTCGAAGGCGTCCGCTTAAAAATAACTAAGTTTATAAGTATCTAAAGTATTGCCAAACTCTCTATAATAAACTAATTATGGGGTAATAAGTGTTAACCCTTATGGTTATATGGTATCGCAAAAACTCAAGTGCCAGGTTTTATTGACCTCAACCTAGTAGTGCTAGAGATTAATAGCCAAACTTGCCTAAATTATCGACCCCTTTTAAATCCCGACCCCTTGCCCATCACATCAAAGTCATATAAATTCCACAAGTTATGATACTCTAAAAAGGTAAGGGAGTGATCTTAAATACTAAATTTAAATAAGGTATACTCAAAATCACAGCGAGTAGTTTTATAGAAGCTGAATGAAAAAGCAGCCCGATTACCTACCCCCAACCGATACCCCCAGTTCAAGTTTGATAGGGAACCAAGTTTTAGAAGCCATCGCAAACCTTAAACCTAGCCTTCAAATTCTATCCGAGGGAACCCAAATCGAATAAAATCTTACAGCTTAAAACTAACAGCTAGATCCCCACAAAATTTTTATAATTAAAGTTAGGGGTGGCAATAGTGATATATATAGCCTTGTAGCCAACTAGGGATTACAATTCCCCACACTTTTGCATGCTGGTATCACTTTTTTCAAAAGGTGACCTGGTATAGTTTAACAAGAGGATTTAGTTCACATCTACTGCCATTATTAGAGCAGTCCATGTAACTTCTAACCGCTACTGCTCCATCAGATATAAGCGTTACTACCGATGGGGCAGCCTGCAGCTTAGCAGAGGTACTGGTGGGTAATACCCCCTGAAAAGTCCTTTCTCGGCCCAGTACCCCCAATACTGAGCACCTGCACTCTTCAGAGATGGTGGAAGCCTACCTACTAGGGGGCCAGCCCCCAACAGTTTAATCACTATGCAGGGAAATGATTGCCCTGAGTTATACAAAACATTTGGGTAGATACAATATTGATAAAGCTTGCGAAGATTTTTTGGCAACTGTCCCCAAAAAAATCAATCCTCTTCATTCAACTAACCCCTTATTGGGCCTAAACCATGATAAGGTTATGGTCAAGTTGGGAGCCACCAATGCCTATGAAGATGGTAAAATTTTTCTGCAACTTCCCCAACAAAAATCAATCCTCTCATTTAACTAACCCCTTATCAGGCCCAAACCCCAATGAGGTTACAGCCACTTCATGTGCCACCAATATCAATAAAGCTGGGGTGAACTTGTCTGAAAATATCTCTTAACAGAATCAATCCCTCATTTGACTACCCCTTTCTCAGGATAAAATCCCAACGAGGTTACAGTCATTCTGGGATCCAATTCAGGCTTGACAGACTATCTAAACCTATTACCCAAAAACCAAAAGTAATACTAAAAGCACTGATTCCACCGATACAGCTTAATAAACAAACGCTATACCCTGTACCACTGGTGAAATATATACCAGTGCAGAAGGGTATACTGACCCAAAGAGGTATCTCCACATGTTAGGTGACACGGTGTGAAAACCTTCAGTTTATATATGTGATGGCAACCCAATAGATTAGAAAAGCCATAACACCTGATACAGCGGCAACACGGCACACTACAGTTTTATGCAGGAACTTTGGAGTGGTGGATCAATACAATAATCCTGATTGAGTTAGTTATAGTCTTTAAATCATTATGCATACACATTTAGCAGGCTCCAGAGTGGATAAATCTGCCAGTGTATCAACAAGCGGTGGAGGCAACAGTCCATGAGGATTTAAAGCCAGGGGATGCTAAGGCATGGCTAGATGCAGGTATCAACCTCTATGATGCCATGGGGTTTAAAGTGGTGGGTACCCTCACAAAGATGGCAGCTTTGGCCAAGAGCTTAGGTCTTTTGCTATAGGAATTAAATACCTATATAAGATGTTCCCTGATGTTACAATAGAACTGAACTGGGCATGCCAAACTCTCTCCGCCAAAACTACCCTCATGTGGTATAATACTACCTTCACTCCTGATGTGGCGCTACTATGAATAATGGCAGTTTTAAGGCTATTGAAACCTTACACTAGTCATGCACAAAGACCCCACCTGCTATGGTATCCAACTTGCTATAAGATGGTTGGAAAAGAAAAAAAGCTGTGGAATGGGGCCCATCCAGGAATGGTCACCTTAGATTGCTATTATCTGGAACGCCAACATCTTTACCCCAGCCAAGATGAAGCATTGGCTTTACGCCAATATCACTATAGATTAAGTCTAATTTGGCCATATTGGGGGTTACAAAAAATATTCAGGAGGCCCACAAGGCCGCTCGTTTACATTGAAAAAATAAACTTGGGTGGGATCATGCTCCCTGGCTAAATCAGCGGACTGGGATATGGCGGAATTCATTACTGATACAGCACAGGCCTGGATCAAACACAAGATACCACCTCAAGTGGCAACGCCATGTGAGGGGTTATGACCCCAGAACTTAATTAGGATTGGCTCAATATGGGCATTCAGGTTGAATCAATTTGCAACTGGAAACAGTCATTCCCCAAACCTTTACTTGCCAATCCTTACACCTTGAGAGATTACCCCCACTGAGGCCTTCCAGTGGAGTGAAGAGGATATACCAGCAGATGCATCTCAACAGTTCAACAATGCCAGATGGAACAGCGTCACTATGTGAGACTGGTGTCAGCAGATGTTAGTATTTTAATCATAATTATTTCCTCCCATAATATCTGAATTAGGGGTGTCAATTAGTCATGTGTGATTGTTGGTTAATCGCCAAGTTCAATATTATTAATTTTATATTTGCCGATTGGTGCTCCTCATTTGGGTGGGTTGAACTCTTTTTGAAGTATTGGGGATAATCCCCAATAGATATAAAGTTATTCAAAAGGTTGACACCAGTGGCTCAAGCTATGGTGCAAATCAATTAAATCTAATCAATCCAGTTTTGGCAAAACCAAGTTCAAGGCTGGATTCTAATCATCTGTGAATTTAGGGATTTTTTGGTGGAAGGCTGAGGTTTCCAGTATGAGAGTGAGTGATGATGATTTTGCCAACTACAATTCTGAGTACCGGTGACTAATGCTGATAATATTAGATTAGTAATAATATTTTATGTATGACTGAATGACAACTTGTGCTGAGGATGAGCTGAATTAATATTTGATGTTTGGAAAGAATTGATTGGAAGAAAAAAGTTCCGTGGAAAAATAATTATTGGATGAGGACCCAGTTTGGATTGTTGATGGGATTTGAATAGGTGCAGTAGCCTAAAATAATTAAATATCATTTCCTCCTAAATAAAGGTTTCTCTTTAACCCACCTTTATTTATTTGTTAGTAGTAATAGAAAGCAAGGGTGGTAAAGGTGAGACTTGAGATCCCCAAGGTGAGGTGCTGGGTGAATGAACCTAGGGATGGTTTGCGCTACCACCCTCAATACCTGGAGCTACAGGGAAGCCCCATGGGAGCTTGGCCAACTGGCCACCAACAACGAGGAACTGATGAGGATTAAACCTGAGTGTGATGGTATGACAGAGCTGAGAATCACCCAGAGAGGTGTAGGGCTTGCTGTGTGTCTCCTAAAGGGTTAATTGCGCCAATGTGAAGTTGTTGGTCTGCTAGGTTGGTGGGCTGCCTGTGGAACTGTAGCAAAAGGTAGCCGATGAAGGAGAAAAAACAAGGGCCAGAAGTCGTTATAAGTTTTGGCCTGGCACACTAACAGAGTTTCTGATGTAGCGGATGCAAAATTTTCAGCAGAGGAGTGCCATAATGCTTGAAGTACTACTTAGATATTACATGAGGCATGAGGCCCTGAGGCCTCACTCACCTGGTATTGCTTTGGCTTCTCCCCAATGGAAGCATTGGGATGGCAATACCTGAAATTGGCGCAGCTATGGCCAGCACCATCCACAAATGGGGTATCCATATGCACCAAGTACAGGCTTTTCTGACATGCGGATTCAGCCTAGATGAAGCAATCAGCTGGATCCTAAAATGTAAACCACCAGCGGATGCTTCTACACCAAGTGCACATAAGAAAGCAAACAGAGTGGCAACTGCCCCTCATGAGGAGTCATGGATAGGCGCTGGAAGTCATGTTGATATTTATCTGATTATTTATCAGTGGTGGGTTATCTGACTGACAGGCCCCAAACCCTACCATAAGGATGCAATTTGCATCCATCTCCAACTGGTCAGTGAAGAGTAGTGGTCATACCTGATAATCACAATATACCAGGAACTTGACGGTGTAATGTCTGGAAGCAACTTCACCTACCACTAGGTATCAAGGCAGGGATATATTGACATTTCTCTCCTCAATGAGCTTGATAAAAAGTGAATGTTAGGTAGGAATAAGATATAAGGACTCCTACCTGCATACTGAACCCATACAATATGCAAAACAGATGGCTAAATGGGTGACTTTTCACAACCTACTGATGGACCGCGCCCATTATTTGGTCCACAAGGCAATTCACACTGGCCTATCTTATTATGGTGAGGTACATGAATTATGGCAAGTCAGTAGCTCTTATATTGCCAAGTGTCTTTGTCTCCATACAGTGGAAGCTCTTTATGAGTCTGAGCTCTGAATGAAGACAAAAAAGATAGTTCTTCCCCACTTATCCATATCCCAGACATCAAGAGGGTGATCTTCGTTGAAAAAGATGACATTAAGCAGGTATGTCACTATTGTTACCAGATGTGACACGTGATGGCACAGTGCCATCACAAGAAAGGCAAATTACCCTGAGATAACGATTATGACCCTATCAACGGATACACCAAAGTTGGGCCTAAAGTCTTCCTTCACCCCAAAGCTAAGAAATTGATCCATGCAACTTATGGGTGATCACAGACATGCAACGCCAGCAACAGGAGCTGGATGCTGCCCACCAATAAGTGTGAGCATGTGAGAGGACAAAGCACCCTGAGGCTGACAATGAGCCATTCATGAATCCAAACCCAGAGTCATATAGGTTGGATGAGGAAGCGTGTTGTTGGAAATTCAACTGCATGACAGATTCTAATCAAGATCAAGGTTTGGCATCTCAGTCTAATTAGATTCTAAAAACTGTCAGATATCTCTGATTCTCTTTTAGACTGATGATCAACTCTTCAGAGTTGTCAGTATCATCCTCCTAAAAAGGCTAACCTTTCTGAGAAGATTAAGTATTCTGAAAGGGTTGAACCCATGAGGCAAAGGTTGATTTCATCTAACAAAAAATTTCATCAAATTGGATGATCAGCCATATTAGTCCTCTACTATAAAAGGTCTTACCTCATTTGAAGCACAAAGATCCTTATGAAAATCTACTAAATGACCTTTTATAAATATCTCTAAATTCTAACTAACAAAGGACCACATATTTTGCCTTGCTTAGTTTCCTTTTGGTTAAACTTAGTCAAAATTTGTTATTTTAATTGGAATTCATTATTGCAACAAAACTAATAATTTCATTGCCTTATTTAATTCTCTCACTAGAACCACAAAACTAATAACTTAATAGCCTCCATAGTGCCTGAAAATCGAAATTTCTCATGAAATTATAATACTAGTGCTCTCTGTTATGTCTGGTTCCAAGCCTACCTGGAGAAAACATAGTTTCACAACAATGAATATATCTAGCAAAGAAAGTCCTTCTTCAGAAGAAGCTCATTTTGCAATGTTATCCACCTACATTGACCGTTTAACTGACAAGTATGGAGTGATTAAAAATAAGCAAGCAGAAATTCTTGTTGTAGTTTCTACTTTAAATCAAGCTTTGTCAACTGACCACATTAGTCAATGGTTCCTAAACTTACAGAATGATCTTAACAATTTACATCAACAAATTGACCAAATTTCTACTCAAGTCCATATCCCTGAGTCTGTACCCTCTGAAGCTGAGCGAGTCCTGGTATCAGGCATTCATGTAATAGACAATGAACCCATCTCTTTCAAACCTACCTTTAAAGATAAGTATGAGCCAGATGAAGGTAGTATCCATTCCTTTTCATCTGTTTGAGCGAGCAATGAATGGAGCAATTGATAAACAAAAAGTTTGACATATTCCTTCTTGTTTGTGTCAATTTGCTCAATAAATCATGTTACCTCACCTTAAGGTTTGCCAAACGTGCGTGCAAGTGAAAACTGCCCTTATTTAAATCTTTCTTTCACTTTGATATTTATAATCAAAGCCAAATTCAGATTATAAACAAATACAAAACATGGCTGCTCAAAAAAGCATAAAAAATTTAAAAATGTTGATGGTTTTGATGCCCACTGCCCCAGCATGGGGTGGTGGTGCGCCGCCTGTTGGTGTGTTTTGACCACTGCCAAAGCGTGCCTGGGCTAGCTCTGCTAGCCCTCACAACGCTACCAGGCGTTATGTCCCTCCTTGTGACTTAGCCCACCACCTCACAAGCTCCCAGGCGGTGCTTCGGAGCCTTTGGTGCTCCCATGGAGCAATTTGCATTTTGACCTCAGGGCCAAATATGGGAATCTCTTCCCATACACAAGCGCGCCCATCATTAAGATGGCCACGGCGGTTTTTAAACCCGCCAGCTTTATTGAATTCTGCCCCTTTAAGGGGTACTTTTATCTCAGTTTCAAACAGAAGCTGATGCAGTGGCAGCAGCCAAGCTGAAAATCATCTTTAAAAATATCCCCATTCCCACCGTTTGAACCCAGCTCCCAGATGAGGCCATGTTGGTGGTCCAGATTGCTGGGTTGCCCTCCCATCATTCCCCCAAATGCCTCCGCCATGAGCTCATGGAGGGTTTAGCCATTTATAGTGCAGACCCTGTGTTGCAGTTCGTTGTTCCAAATGGGGCAGATCATCTGGCTGGGCCTTGTGCCTTTGTGACAATCCGCCCATTTCATTGCAATACCCATCTTATGATTCCCCCTGAACTGTGATCAGATCTGCCCCTGATCACCCATTCTGGGCACGCATCAAAAAACAGCTGCACCATTTGCCCCTTGTGCATTGAGCTTGACCACTTGAAGTGCAAGTGCCCCACTGTTTCCGCTACTGATGACTATGCTGCTCATTCCTCAGGCGTTGGGCCTGCAGACGTTTTGCTCTAATTTTTGAATGGGGCTTGATCCTCCCACCCTCAACCTTGGGGCAATTTGGCGCTGCTCCAAATGTGGCAGCCAATCAAAAAAATTTAATAAATCTGTATCCAAATTTGATTGGATTACAGAATCCTGAATTGATGGCTGAACCAATTTCAGCTGAGCTGCTGTGGTCAACAGCACGTGGCCAATCAGCTTTGGCCACTGCCCCAATTCCGTTGGCTGGCCCAGTGCTGGCTGAAAACAATCCATTTGAGGCTCTCAATTAGATTGATGAGGATGAATGGCTGTACCATGTCAAGCGAGATTTCACTTTGGAGGAATTTTTTTGTTGATCCTGTCAAATCACAGCCCTGCCATTTTCGCCCTCAAATTGGTTATCCTATATAAAAATTAAAATAAAATGGCAGTCAAAACTGCTTCATCTCCTGCCAACACCCTACTCTGCCAGCAACTTCATGTGGCGATGGAGCCCCTTGTTGAGAGAATCCCTATCCCAAATTTTATCATGATTTTGAGGAAAATAATAAATATAAAATTGAGGAGCTCACTTTTGGTGCGAGCTGTGCTTGCATTGATGTGGCGAAAACTTCTCTTTTTTCCCTGATTACCCCAAAACCTGCCAGCGCATCAAGTCTTTCACTTGTGTGCCAGCTCTCATTTCTTTTGCTGATCATCAACTTGCTCAATACGTTGAGGTGATGGACACCGCTGGCCTCATAAATGAAGAAAACCTCCAACTATACCTCCCTATGTCCCATGTAGCTGATGCTCCCACCCCAATGCTGTCCTACATGGTCCACCAGCTAAAGTGGGCACCAGACAAATGTTTCCCCAAAGCTTCCTCACCTTCTGATATGGCTTCCTATACTGTTAGCTGAGGTGCCATATTAGGAAATTTTTATTTATGATAATCCCTTTGTTTGTCCCATTTGCAAATAAAATTGCATGGAGGTTCCCCCCTTTTGGGTTGGGCATCGCTAGTGCTAAAAAACTGCTCTTATTAAGGAATTTGGAAGCGAGCAAATCATGTCTAATCAAAAGCAAGCCTTCATGAGTGTTAGATTCTGGTGGTTGACTCAAAAATAAACCATTTGACAACCAACATGTTGGGCCAATTATCCTCCTAATGCTTGAGCTGATACTCTAATTAAAGCCTATTGCAATAACATGGCTTGGGCTGATTATCACAATGTGGATTAAATTATATTTATAAAAGCTCAGGCTGAATATATTCACATATTTAGGACGATCTCTTCTGCAACTACTCAGCTTGGGCTGATTAAATGAATGTCAATTTGATCCAATTATTCATCAGAAGCTTGGGCCAAATACACTCACACAGTTGGGCTGATTATCGCTGCACCAAAACTCAGCAACTAGTCCCAACTAATCAGGACATATATCAAATATTCAACATGAAAAATTGTTTGGGATCAAACTGAATAAAATATCTACAAGTCCCATGACCAAATAAGACAAAAAACATAATCCTTTTTTCTGCCCTATGGCAAATTTTGTATGTCAGTATGTGTAATCAGCATGATAGCACTTGCATATGGACCGCCCAAATGGGAGTACCTAGTGCTATCAAGAGGCCTGCTGACATCCCAATTAAGGGTACGTCATTTTTTTAAATTGATGCCAAAATCTCCCAAAATTCATATTTTGTCAGCAGTATGATGAAACTCATTTTGTGATGATCCTAGGAAAAATTGCACGCTCATTGTTGCAATTTCCATCCCTGAAATCCTCCCAAATATGATATTATTTTATCATCAATAAACCTAGAAATAGGTCTCAGTCATATCAGTTCAAGGGCTAAACTGAGGTGGAAAATAATCTGTTGAGATTGCATGCTCAAATGTGGCCAGGAGATGCCATAGAGGTATAAATACCGGCGCCTGGCCTAATGAATAATTATCAAATAATATAGTCTAATAAAAGATCTATTTTATTTAATCTTCTTTCTGTTTTTTAATCTTAAGTCTATTTTGAGAGTGTCAGAGAGCTGGGATCTTGGGATTCACAGCTTGTGACTTTGCCTGCCTAAGTTGAAGTTCATGATTACAGAGGAAAAATTAAGCCCAAAATTGGCCAGAAGAGTTGGAACTATTTAATTATGCCTAGTGAGTTTCCAAATGGTCAAAATACTGTAAGTCACTTGTAAAATTGAGGATCATTTGACCAAACTTTAGCCCAATTAAGCATGCAGTAATCTAATTATCAAGCGAGCAATACTCAGAATTTAACAATGAGCATCCAAGTTAAGAAAGTATAATCAATTTAAGAATTTGCTAAGCAATTTTATCATGATGCCCAGACTCTCACTACTTGTGATAATATTGATCTATATGATGCCATTTCGGCTGTGATAAGTGCATTTGATTCTTGTACTTAACTGTTACTTCATTTGAAAGCTCTTAAAGTTAATTTCCAATCTATTCTTGACATAAAAGAGGCATTAATAGAGATCCCTAACGGTGTGGTGCATCCAACTTCTGCTCATAATCCTCACTCCTATGTCCATGCGGTGCCTCTTAGACCCAAACTTAAACCCAAAGAGATCCTTGTGGTTACTGCGGACTAGTTGGTCATATGGAACAACAATGTTGGAAGAAGCAAGCTAGCGAGTCAAAAAAAGATGAGCCATCATAGGGCAAGAGGCTCCCTGTACTGAAATACCTTCTGTGCCTCAATCTCAGACTTCTAATTCAATTTGATCAATTAGTCTTTCAGTATTTTCAATCCAACATTTTGGTACTTATGTGACTCAAGTGGAGGTCATGGTAAGCAAAGTAAAAGTTTTTAGCCATCATTGACACGTGGTCTCCCATAAATGTGATCTCATCCCAGCTTATAAAAAAGTTGCACCAGATTTAAACCACTCTCAAGACTATGGAACTTCTGGTCCCTCATATACTAAATCCATAGGAGTTTGTCTTCTTTTTCAATGCGCTTTGGAAATTGGTTATTTTGGCCTCTGCAGCAGTGTTGGACAATAACCGTTATAATTTGCTTTTGGGAACTAAATTTATGATTGATTTTGATATGATAATTAGTCACAAGGACAATTATCTTTCCTTAAATTGGATACCGAGTGCCTTTAATTCTAAAGTATGTCCCAAATGATAAGGGCAAACTTAAACGACGTGTCTGTCTCTTGGAATATCCTAACTCCATCTCTCGTCTTGAATACCAAATATTGGGACCTAAGACTACTCTTCCACCTCCATCAGTTTGTGCCTCTGTTGAAATTTTTTTAGTTTCTATTAACTTAGTTTCAATTCCTCCTAAAGCTCAAGTTATAATTGATACTGGAGTGCAAATATTAGTGCCAAATAATCACTTGTTAGAGATCTCAGGTAGCATTAACCCCTCTCATCTGGAGGCCTTACCCTGGCCCATATTCTTGATCCTTCATATAATGGAACTATTTATAGTTTTATTAGCTAATCTTACCTCTCACCCATGAAATTGAATCATAATAATTCTATCACTTATATACGGCCTACTCTTGTAAATGAAATAATATCTGTATCTAGATGTGGGGAGTTACATAATTTTGGGTTGAATGGCCCTGTATCATTGCTCGAGTCAAAGTTGAATATGGAGATTCAATTACTCCAGAACAACAACAAGCAGCTAAGTCTCTAATTGAAGAGTATGCAGATATATTTGCCAATGGCTCCGGAGATTTTGGTTTAATGATTGTGCAATATCAGGTAAAAACGAGGGAAACTCCCCCTATCCAAGACTGGCCTTATCAAAAAGTCTAAAATTGAGGAGGCTAAAGTTTCAGTGGAATTAGAAACTCCTTGAAGCTGGGATATTAACTCCTTCCCAAAGTCCATAGGATTCCACTCTACTGCTCATCTAAAAAAGGATAGATTTTATATAGTGGTTATGGATTATCTTCATCTTAATGCTGTTACCCAGAAAGATTTATATCCATTACCTCTCATCGATGACTCATCAATATTACTGTCTGGATCACAGTTCTTTTTGGCCATGGACTTTTCTAGTGGTTACTGGAAAATTGAACTGGCTTCCAAAGATCATCAAAAATGCGCTTTAATTTCTAGTGAGGGGTTATTTGAACCTACTTGTATGCTGCATGGGCTTTGTAGTGCCCCTGCTACTTTTTAAAGGGCCATGGATGGCTTATTTGGTGATTTGAAACTTTTCTGCATTTTAGTTTTTTTAGATGATGTTACTGTTTTTCTCATACTTTTAATGAGCATTTAGCCCATTTAAAAGAAGCATTTGGCCAAATGCGTCAAGCTTCTCTTGAGCTAAAACCATCTAAGTGTTTTTTTCAAAACTAAGATGGAATTTTTAGGTCATAAGAAAATAGCAATGGGATTTTACCCTTGTCTTATAAGATATAAGCCATTATGGACATGCCTGTTCCTATGAGCTTGTGCAAGATTCAAGTGTTCTAGGGATGATTGGTTATTACTGACAATTCATCCACCATTTTACTGAAATTACAGAACCCTTAGTATATTTACTACAAAAGGAAGTTCTTTCTTTTGGGAATAATCGCAGCAGCGAGCTTTTGATCTTTTATGACAAGCTCTAATTAGTGCTCTAATTTTAGCACATCCTGATTTTTCAAAGCCTTTCCTCTTATTTAAAGATGCCAGTGATGTAGCTATTTGGGCTATCCTGACTCAGCATGACTTTAACCTAATAGATCACCTATTGCTTTTTTATATTAAAACCTTTCTAAAGTAGAATGCAATTTATAGCGTTACTGATAGAGAGTGTCTCACAGTCATATCAGCCATCAAGAATTTTCGCCCTTACCTCTATGGCAAACATTTTACTATCATCACGGATCATACATCTCTAAAAATGGTTACAACAAATGAAGGATCCTGATGGACGCTAAGTTAGATGGACTCTAAAGCTTCAGAATTATAATTTTTATTTCAACATCATGCTAGAGCTATACACCAAAATGCTGATGGACTTTCTCAATTACCTATATTGACTCTATTCACTTCTGAAGAGGATTGTATCTATTACTTAATTGGCAGAACCAAACTATGATATTGTGAATCTAAGGACGTTATTGCAAAGCTACAGTATTAAACTGAGGAAACTCAAATTAGAAAAGGTTCTCTCAGTAAGAAATTGGGATCTAAATGGCTAACTTTAATTCAGCTTTCTGCTAGGACTGATACCATTATGGAGGATCACCAAGCTGTGGGGCATAGAGCTGTTGCAAAGACTTTACAGTGGTTAAAAACCCAATTTTATTGGGATAATATACTGGAAACTGTGCACAATGTGTTGAAAACTTGTCTCACTTGCCAAAAACAACGTAGTGGAAATCCTATTTATCAACATAAAATTGTGGGACCTTTAAAACCTTTACCTATTATGAGTATCGATGTAGTGGGTCCCCTCCTACTGCTACTTATGGACACTGATATATCATTCTAGCTATTGACCATTTTACCAAATGGATTGAAGCTTTCTCAGTTTCCACTGTCTTTAATAAGTCTACTGCGTCCTTCATTTTTAGAAAATTTTTCACCTGACATGGTAGCCTGAAAGTACTATTATCCAATAATGAAACCAATTTTGTTTCAAAGGTAGTATCCAAGCTTACTAAATTGATGGGTACCTATCAGTCTTTTACAGCATCTTATAATCTTTCTACTAATGGTGCCATTGAATGAGCAAATGGTACCCTGGTAGCTATTCTACAAAAAAATGGCATAAACGACCCTAATAGGTAGAATCTATACTTATTTAGTACAATGTTAGCTTACAGGGTTAGCTATCATCGTATAATTTGAATGTCTCCTTTCAAAGCTCTGTATTATTGGAATCCTATTTTACCCTTTAGTGTACACCTTATACTGGATACTTCTACCCCGCAAACTAATAAAATAGCTATGAGAAGGTTAGCTGATGAGATTATTGGAGTGCAAGCCTTAGCTTCAAGTTCTCTTGCTACTACAACTTCAAAAGAAGGACTTAGGATCAATGCTACCTGACCTACTTTATCTGAAATCAAATAGGAGAGCTTATACTCTTTTATCATTATAGACCTGGAGGGCGAGTTCATAAACTTGATACCTTATGGTCTGGACCTTATTGTCCTATCTATTGAAGGGGTATTGAATACTCCACTTCAGCTGTTGACACTGGAACTGTTATCAATAGAGTTCATAGTAGATTCCTTCATAAGTACGTGTCTCCTAAGCAAGATCTTAAAGGACATTTTTGGAATTTAACTGCAATGACCAATTCTAATCAAGATTGTGGTTCAGCATCTCAGTTTAATAAAATTCTAAAAAATCCGTCAGATATATCTGATTCTCTTTTAGACTGATGATCAACTCTTCAGAGTTGTCAGTATCATCCTCCTAAAAAGGTTAACCTTTCCAAGGAGATTAAGAATTCTGAAAGGGTTGATCTCATGAGGCGAAGGTTGATTTCATCTAACAAAAATTGTATCAAATTGGATAATCAGCCATATCGGTCCTCTAATAGAAAAGATCTCACCTCATTTAAAGAACGAAGATCCTTATGAAAATAAAGTAAATCCTTTCCTATAAATATCTCTAAATTCTAACTAATAAAGGACCATATATTTTGTCTTGTGTAGTTTCCTTTTGGGTAAACTAAGGTCGAAAATTGATATTCCAATTGGAATCCATTATTGCAAAAAAACTAACTTCGTTGCCTTATTTAATTCTCTCACTAGAGCCACAAAACTAATAATTTTGTAGCCTTTGTAGAGCCTGAAAATCGAAATTTCTCATAAAATCTCAATACATATCCATTGTACCAGCATACCCATCCCACCCGGTAGGAATGGGCGGAGAAGGAGGAACTATATTGGTATAAATTAAGTCAAAGAAACCCGTAATAGGTCATCAGAAAAATGGCCCAGAATGATCACCCTCAGTGGAACATCTCCCACCCAATAATGTCATGGTTGGATGATATTATAGTAGGAACTGATGCTAGAGATAAGGCTGGGCGACAGGAGGCCCAGAAGGTGAAACTTCAGGCTCTCCATGACCTGAAGCACACCTTAGATCAACTCTGGGTGCAAGCCAAGCATGCCCAGGTTGATACTAATGGGGTGCAAAACAATTAGCCTCTGATCTTGGCCCAGGCACTAAAATGAATGATTTATGTTGTAAATGATGACGGTTTGATTCGGTTTATTGGAGAGCAAGGGTTTGAGTCCCACTCAAGTTATGAAATTTTGAGCTCAGGTAAAATACAACTTCAATCAATTACTTGAGTGAAGGCACTTTCAGTGTATTTTACTAAAACAAACGGAAGCATCTGTTTATTGGAGTGTCAAGGCTTGGGCACACTTCCGCAGAACCTGAATTTCCCTGGTCCACTTTAAATATGTTTTTGCAACCAACATTCCTTGTTGTCAACTTTTCTTAAATAAAACCTCCGTTATTTTACGTTTTTTATCAATGGTTCCTTGGGCAAACTTGGTGGTGGACCTCTTAAGGGAGGTCTCCAACCATGTGGCCACTACCTTATCTCACAAATTTACCAAAATCCCAGGGGCTCCTGTGGGCCGCCCAGGTCCCCTCCAGATCGAGGCACCCAAGCCCCCTGACGCCAAGCTACACTTGATTATGGACGCCACTCTGGGGTCCACTCAAGCGGTGATGTTCCTTACTTACCTGGTATTATATGTTGCTCTTTACACCCTTGCCTGGGGTACCCTTTGCACTGGCACCGTTTGAGGTGCCTTCCTGACCATTCTCCTAACAGCTAATTCCCTAGCAATGTGGGTTTGCATCTCACATCACCTTGCTGGGAACGAGAGAGTTACAGACACTCTCTTGACAAATAAGCCAATCAATTGGGTGGCTGAAATTGGCAAAATAACCCTGATGCGTTAGAACCAAGCACAACTTTCATGAGAAGTTGACAATTACAACCAATCAAAGGCTCATCAGGGATTGAAGCCAATTTTCCCCTCTCTTTCCCTCTCCAAAACAATGACAACATTTTGTACTGAAAGTGTCTTCCCTTTTAATAGGCAAGGAGACTGTGATGGCAATGGAGTATCCTGCGCACACCATGACGGTAACAAAATCCTGGTCCCAAAAAACTGCACAAGCTGTTCACCTCCAACCCATCACCCCACTTCAGTGATGTCCACTGTTAAAAAATTAACTTATGCACAAGACTTGATGCATAACGTAAATAATCCTCATAACTGTGGCCAGGCTCGTATCAATGATTATTGCAACCACAAATGATAGGGGGATGGCTAGCATACAAACATGGTGAGGAAAATGCACCACTTTGAAACAATTAACCATATTGACTTTATTATAACATCCAAGACTCAGGCACACATTCAGCGCAAAATGGTCCCAAACATAAACAGTGACCCAAACATTACCTGTGGTCTCAACAGATTGTTGCCAAGCGCTTTTGTTGGACCATGTGGCAATCATCATTCTGAACAAAAACATCGACTTGGAATTTATGGAGGAGACATATGCCAGCAGAATCCTTGTGGCCATTGCTTATGATAAGCAAACTGGTAAAACTCTATGAAAGTTCACTTTGTATGCTTCATCCAACCCTCAGGATAACTGACAGTTCTGGTAATTCCTGTTGAAAGTACAAACTAATTTTGCAACAGTTATAGCAGGCAACCTAAACTATTGGATAAATGCAAATAGGGTTAGGATCATGACCCGCAGTCAACTCCATAGTATTGCAGATGATATGCTGATGTACATGGCGACATTGGAGATGCATCTTATGTTTGATGAGGAGGAGGACGACCCTACAAACATTATGCATTAGGAGTATGATTATAATAATTAAATGGTAAGCAGCTTTCAATCAGACTATATACTCGTCTCATCAAACCTCAGACAGGCTACGCCAAATAGTGAGGTCTCAATTAATGCAGAAAGTGATCACATGATAGTTCAGGTAGCCATCGATCTGGGCGAGGCCCCACCATCTCAGGAATGGCAGATATCACACTCTATTTTATGGGACCCAGACTTGCTCTACACAGACGAAAAGGGCTGACCAAATAGTAGCATATTTAGATCAGCAGTTGGGTACTGATCCAATAGACCACTGGAAAAAAACTAAGAATAAGCTTTATATGATAGTGTCAAGTATGAAAAACTAAAGCTTACAAATTTATTGCTGTTACAAAACAGATGAAGGGTGCCTTGAATACCCTGAAGTGAGAGTGGTGGGACAACAAAGTATGGTGGCATGAATATTATAAAAGAGAAAAAGATATATCAAGCTCTCCTTTGAAAGCATGATAATGAATGACGGCAGAGTGTAAACTTTCGACACCAAAGCCTTCTGGGGATAATGATCAGTGAGAAACTGGCCAGCCTTAAAGAAATCCGGCCCTGCGCCAAGATATACCAGGTAGAAACCCACTAAGAAGTCATCTCCAGTGACCCAGGTATAATCAAATTGGAAGTCAAACGAGTTATATGGCAATCTCTTCCACCCCTAAAACCAATAACACAACAACAGAATCCCTACTTGCCCTACTAGGCTTGTACTCTAAGTGTGATCACTTGCTGACAAACATGATCTGATTGCCAAGAATATGGCGGTGGAGGTAAAATGGGAGCTTAAGGACGTTCCAAAAATAAGGCTTCAGGCCCTGACAACATGCGAGTAAAAATTCTGAATATGATCTGCAAATGAGTGCCACCAGAACTTTCCCACCTATTTAACCACTGCCTGTCTCAAAAATATCAAATACCAGGGGCCACGAAACCTCCATCATGCTACTGTACAAAATACTCCAGTGGCATCTTTGTAACTGGTACCCAATCAAACTGCAAACGCTGATTATAACACCCTTGCATGAAACCTCACAAACCGCCTAATGCATACTTTCCTGAAGACCATCTATACGTCCCAAAATGGGTTTATCAAGGGGCAAAATATCTGGGAAAGTATCTTCTCAGTCCAAAACGCCCTGCAGGGTGTGCATGGATCTGAGAAATACTATCTCATGAATTAGACATGGAAAAGGCCTATGGTCAAGTAGCATGGCCATTTCTGTGGGCAGCAATGAATACCGTCAGAATCCCAACTACCTTTGTCACCTGGATTGATACGCTATACACAAGCCTTAGTACTAAGATAATCCTAGATAATGACGTAACTTAATCAATTATGACTGGACAGAGCCTCTACCAAGGTGATCCCATGCCCTTGTTTTATTTAACTTTTCCATGAATATCCTATTGACAGCAGCAAAGGTGAGGCTACAGGGCATCAGCCACCCCAACCAAACCCTTATCAGGATGCAGATGTTTGCAGATGACACAGCTTTGGGATCGTTTGGAAAGTGACCTTCAAGGCGTGAATGAGCTTCTTTCCCTTTACCTACAGGCTTCTGATGCTATAATCATTATTAAAAAGATGATAATCGTTCAGATAGGGCAACCTCAATTTCCCCACTATCATGCCTGACTCCCATGGCGCCCACACAAACATTTAAATATTTGGGTATTCTCTTCACATAATTAGGTCTGGCACTTGAGGCGATGGAACAAATGGTGCTCTCCAGTATGTCATCCCAGATGGCCTACTAGGAAATACGCCCGCTTGAACCTCAAAGGGAAGGTACAGGCACTTAATGTATCCATACTCTAATAACTCTGGTATGTGGCTCACGCTCTACCACTGAGCTCATGCTTGTAAGGTAAAATCAAATCACTTATCTGCACATTCCTGTGGTTTAAGGCCCATGCGGCGCCAATTAAATTATACATCCTGTTAAAACCTAAACGCGAAGGGGTATGGGCCTGCTAAATTTTGAGGTATGTACCAACCATACCTGGTCCAAAGCGTTTCTCTGGATGTTGCAGTTGCATATGCGCTGCTCCGCGCTTGCATGGGGCGTCAACTGGGCCTAATTTCAAGGGATCCAAGAATCAATCACATTATAATCCCTTTAAGGGGTGGATGCTTCATAACCCCCAAATACTTTCAAACATTACTGACCACAGTATTGGAGACTATGCAACAGGGCAATAAGGGTGGGTGGTTAGTTGTTTTCACAGGTACAGCGAGCAGAGGATAAAATATGGTGGGACCTAAAAGCCAATTGTCCAGCAATGGCCACAGCTATGATGTGGGAGGAGCGGAACCAGATTGAGAATGAGTACGCTGACAGAGAAATTCAAATCCTAATAATAATTTGCTGATCACTATTGAGGAACGCCACCCAGAGATGCCTCTAAAACCACCCTCTCATCCCTGAATTCTTAACTGGGCATAGGAAAGTTTTGTCACAAACTATCTATCAAGGAGTTAGTTACAGGCCTTTATAACAAACTAGTAACCTCAAACTAACGCTCAGCCACCTGAAGGATTTTACATCAGTGTTAAAAAACAGGTAAACGATGCAGCCAGGGTAACTTATAAGGACTTTAAAGTGTGTACTGAACCTGTGGTAGATATTACCCACTGCTATTTAAAATGCAGTATTCTTAAAAAGCATTGGTCAATTATGAGACTACTGCTTCTAGAGAGCAGCAGCTTCCAGATTTGCACACCACTCAAGATCTTTTTTGCAAGGATGCTTTAAACCAACTGATCCAGCTCTGAGCCTTCCTCTACCATTATTGTATATAGGTCGTACACTAAGCAATTGTGGCCAAATAACTTGATTCATGAGAGCCCCCATTACATGGGAATGGTGTAGAAGACGATTCAGATTTTCACTTATCAACTTGGACTTCTAGATTTACATGCCTTGTACCTGGATGCTTTTGAGCCTCAAAGTTGACTTTCACACCCAGATCGCTCATTGAAATGCAATGAAGCTATATTCAGACTGAAGATTAATGGCTTGTAATAACGGTGTCAATTTAACTGTGGCTAGCGATGGTGATTGCTAACCAGGAATGGTCAGCGATGCTATCAGATTAGTGGCACCTGTTACCAGTTGTTCTCACCAGCTTAAATCCACCATTTATGCAATCCCGCTTGCCCATATTCAATATTTATTTACTTTAATAAAGCTATGGAGTTCCCCTAAAGCTTCCTCGCCTTCTGATGTGGCTTCCTAGGCTGATAACATAAGGTCTATATTAGGATTCTTTAATTTATGATAATCCCTTTGTTTGGCCCATTTAAAAATAAAGATGCGTGGCGGTTCCCCCTTTTTGGTTGGGCACCACTAGTGCTAAAAAATAAAGGTATGGAGTATTAAAAAAAGGCGTTATAATTCCCCACACTTTTTGAAACTTTGAAAAAGATGGAGTAAATATATAATTATACTTTCCAGAGTTGGCATTCCACAGTACATAAATTTTACCTTTTTGTTTCATGGTTTAAGGCTTTTTTACTCCAATATTACGCCCTCTACAAGTTGCAGGCCATATTAAATGCCTCATTTTATTTCAATATAAAAATTTACCATCATGAAATGACCTACAGCTAGGTTTTCTCCTGAACGGATCCAACCATCATCTTGCTTAACTTGTTTATGTAAATCACACATGTAGGCTGACAAGGATATAATCTCACTGTACATTGTATAAACAAAGCTGCACGGTATAGTAAATAATTTTTCACATTTATAGAGATTAAGGATGTATATGCCATTCTTTAGTATAAGCATGCAACATCAGTTTCATATGCATATATAAAAAAAGTAGGGGAATGATTATACTGTATCTAATGCAGTTACCTAAATCTATTATTGATACCATCTCTCAGTTCCTAAGCAATTCAGTAATCCAAATCATGATTTTTATCTATAAGTTTGTCTGATGTTAGGATTATCAATATAAAGTTATTTTAATATATGATATTAAGAGATTTGTATAGTAGACTAAAGGAAGTGATTGGATATAGAATAGACTGGCTGGCAATAGGTCTATGACCTATCTGAGAGTAGTCAAAGTCAGAGTTAAATTACAACCTGAGCTGTAGGATAATTGTACAGATATATAAAGTACCTTTCATGCTCCTATTAACTTATATAGCCCATACTTCAAAAATAAAAGAAAGTTAAATTAATAATTCTAGTTTAATAATTCTTAAAAAAGCTCTTCTCAACAAATTTATATCACATCCTACTAAGCTTACTTTGCTTCTTGAGGATTTCCTTCTACAATAGCTGCATTCCTCATAAAATATACTTTTGGATTGATATGGTCTTAAGGGAAAATGTTATTCAATATATACCTCAAGGGATTGTATGATGAGCAAGGAGAGATCACACTCAGATCAGTAATAACCAGGATTAATAAGTTATACATCTGGAGAGTGGTGATGACAATTAATAAATTAATAAATTATTTTATAACAAATAATATTATGAATTAACATAAAGCAGAAAAAAAGCTGTTTATCTAATAGCATATGGTAATATTTACCTCTTTTGGGAAAATTTGGTTCGAGTTAGGATATCATATTTCTGGAATAGCAAGATCTTTAGTAATTGAACCCTTTTTCTAAAAACCTATAGCTTAGGTATAATTGGAATTGATAGGGGGTTGAATCAGCTGAAAAAGTGTTTAAATTATTAAGTTTTGACAACACCACCTTTTTGGATTCTAGTAGTTAGCTCAAAAATTAAAACCTTCAAAAATACATCTATTCTCGCCAATTACCTTATAGATGAATTTGGTAAACCTTCATGATTAGCTTTGCATAAAATAGATACAATACTCAAAATTACTCTTGGATTGATACTAAATTATGCTTAAAATTCCCATGGGCCAAAAGCACTATAATTTTGCCTCTCACAATTATTGTAATCAGTTTAATGCCTTATTGCAAATTTTGTATGCCAATGCTTGAAATTAGCAAATAGCACTTGCACATGGACAGCCTAAAAGGGAGTAACGTGTGATTTCAAGAGGCTTTCCAAAATCTTGATTAGAAGTATATCAATAAACTAGAATTGATGTCAATTTTCCTAACAATCTTATCTCATCAGGTTTATGACGAAAATCGATTGTGGGCTGATCAATGTAACAGGTGGGTTTGCAACAATATGCTATAAATGAATTGGGAAGTAAGAGTCATGTTACTGACCATACTAGGGACAAGCCAGCCAAAGCACATCCCCAATCCTTCCACCATGCCTCATCATTGCCACATATTTCTGCACCACTGTTCCCATGACGCTGCACATCAACAGCAGGGTTTAGGACCAGGAAATGGCTGAGAACGACGCCAACGCCACGCCAAGCTCACTAGTTGAGCTCATAATTCTGATTTGATTCTTATAATTTCTTTAAATAAAATGAATCTTTTCTTATTAGCAAGTGATCATTTTTTATTTAATTTTCTGATATTTTATAAAAGATGAAAGTGGCCCTTCAGGGCCACGACAACCTTCATTAAATAGCACTTTACAAGTATTGCATAGTCTCACTCCTATACTAAGCTCTCTTGAACACTATCCAGAACATTGTTTGTGAAAACTCCACATCCCACTGGAGCATCATACACGCCATGCATAAGCCCAGCGTCATTTCATGGATGGATTTTAGGGTCAAAATGCCAAATTTCACAAGATCTGACTTTCCAGAGTTTGAAAACCTCTGGATTAAGGCCACATTCAGATTGAATGCCACCCAAAACATTGCAATGTATGGATCAGGTGAACCTGATCTGTTACATCACCCCCCTGTGAAGCCCAAAACTCCTGGACCTTCTTCAGGCAATATGCGCGGTCTTCCTTCATCTGCCACGTCACCTCCTCCACTGAATAGCCTTTCCACTTCACCAGCAGTTGCTGCCGGCCCCTCACCCATCTCACATCCAGTATCTGTTCCACCTCATATTCTGGTACATCCCCTTCCCTAGGGTTTAGTAGTCCCAGTCAATCCCGACCTATTCCCTTGAATGCCTGTAACTGGGAAGTGTGAATCACCGGATGGGCCTTGGAACCTATTGGCAAACTTAGATTCAGAGGCAACCCAATTTTATGGCTCAGATGATCCGGTATGGGCCCTAAAACTTCAGTCTCAGCTTATTATTCTTAACTGTGACAGCATAGTTTTTAGCCACCACCAATACCCAGTCTCCAGGCTCAAACGCTGGATCTGGCGCTCTTCGTTGATCTGACTGTTGCTTCTGCTAAGCCAGCACCTGCTCCAGATTCTCCTGTAGCTTTTCCCCAATATCTGCTAAGGTATGCACCATCTCACCCGCCCCCTGACACACTCCATCCACAGAACCCCCATTTGATCTGGGATTGAGACTATGATTTGCAATAATGTGGACATTCCCATTGAAGGTTGAGAATGATTGTTGAAAGCGAGCTGGGCCATCTGAACCTATGAAACCCAGTCATCCTGCCGATTGAAAACATAACACTGGAGATACTGCTCAAGTATCTGATTCACCCTCTTCATTTGTCCATCAGATTGAGGATGGTACGCCGAGGACTTACCAGGCCTGATTTCCAATTTCCCCAGTAAACTCAGCCAGAATTTTGAGATAATTTGTGGACCACGATCTGAAATGATTTCCTCAGGTAAGCCATGCCAGGTGAATACTTCATCAATGAAGATCCTTACTGCATCCATTGCTGAAAATCTCCTGGTGCTTGGGGAAAACTCGGCGTATTTAATAAGTCTATCCATAACCACCATAACCGGATCCTTCCCCTGCACCTTTGGAAGACCCATTATGAAATTGATGCTAATTGAGCTCCATGGCGCACGTGGTATTGGCAGTGGGTAAAACTTACCTAATGGCGGTTCCCTTGAGGGCTTTGCTTTCACGCATACAAGACATTCCCTCACGTACTTCTTGACATCCTTATGCAGGCCTGGCCACAAATAGTCCTTTTCATCAACTCCACCATATTCACTCCTGGATGACCCTCCAATGGATGATCATAAGAAACCAATATTACTTCCCTCTGAAACGTTGGGTTGGGCACCCATACATGAGAATTCTGGTATAGCACCCCACCCCTCTTCATGAAGGCCCCATGGAACTTTTGTGGCCGTTACTCCATCATCTTGACTTTCTGTCACCAGCTGAATTCTGACCTTACTTGCTTCTGGCAGACTTCCTCCCCCAACACACTTTCCCTATCCTCAATCATCACAAATTGGTCCGTTCAAAACATTGTGGCTGTATTAAACTCCTATAGTTTCTCCTTCTTATACATGAAGCCCCATCTTGACTCAACCAATCCACTAGATCATTAGACAATCCTGGCATGTACTATACCCGGAAGTCATAGTGGACTAGCTCCACATGCCATCTGGCCTGCCGCTGGTTCATCTTCCTGGGTTCACAATAGTTTTTTTTGCTTTGTGGTCCGTCTAAATAAAAAAAGAATGCTGGGCATAGAGTAGGTGGTACTGCCATTCCCACAAGGCTGCCATTACCTCCAGCAGTTCCTTATCATATATTGGGTAATTTGTTTCAGCGAGGAGCATTTTATGGCTAAAGTAACACATGGGGTGTTCCAGCCCGTCTTCTCCTTCCTGAAGCAAAGCTGCACCTACCGCATAATTTGAGGCATTAGTTTCCACCACAAATGGCCTCCTGGGGTCCAGATGGGCCAGTAAAGGTGTGGTAAGTAACTTATTTTTTTAAATTTATTCGAGGTAAGCCAACCAGGGGACAGATATTACTGATACAAAATAACGACCAAAAACACAAACCAAAAACCCTAAATGAGTGGCGAGATGCCAAATCAAAAGGAAAACCAACCAACCAGGTGTAGCAGTTGTGAACCGCTTATCCCACCATGGAGGAGGGGGAGAGGGAGGGGGTCAGAATGATTATCAATCTCTTCTTCACAAATGAAGAGACGGACTAAAGCTGAGAGCAAAGGGGTTGGGGCATCTGCGGGAGGTGGGTCCAGGAATAATAGAAAAGGGTTAAGCTGTTTGTTAACAATCTGGGCCTGGAGCACAGCCTCCAGGAATTTGGCAACATGGTGTTTAGCTTGTATGCGTGCATTGGGAAGCTGGGAAAATTTAGTTATATTGGCTCTGGTGATGCACAAGGTGGGGGAAATTCTGCCAGTGCAACAACTTGCTTGACAGCAGAAGTGGCGGTTTCCATTAATCGTTCAATTTCACTTTTGCAACCTCAGGGAAATTGGCAGGGTAACTTATTATATGTAGCTCCTCATTAAATTGAGCGACAAATAGTGCCACATCTTCGTGGAGATGGTGGCTATCAGAAGAGGCCACGGCGGCCTCAGCAAGTTGATGATCACTCAATAATGGGGTAGCGGTGGGTTTGGGGGCATATTTCTTGGGTGGGAATGGGGCATCGAAATCTGAAGGTAGATATGGTTCCAAATTAATTGGAAAGTTGGGAGGGGGTACAAGTTTCCCAGTTTCAGTTATTTCATTCAATAAGTCCTAGGGATTTTTGTGAGTGTGATTAATTCAGAGGGACGTGGTTTTGGTTGGGTAAGTTTTGGGGCGTTAAATTGGGTGGATTGAATATGGGTCCAAACCTGCTCCTAATTGGGTATATTGTGAGAAATTAAGCAGGCTTGGGATTTGGTTGCAAAGGTTTTGTTGATTTTTAAGCGTTCAGCTGGAGGGGATGGGGGAAGCCATAAATCCCCAATCAAACGCTGTTTGTGCAGCCTCATGTGTGGGCATGGCGGATTCCGCTTGTCTTGAATTGTAGGTGCAGTTTTTCTTGGAATGATCCAACTTATGGCAGAGGGGGCAAACGGTGCAGCTGTTGTCAATACAAGTTCAAAAGAAGTGATATGGTGCAGATGGGTTATGGGCACAAGGTGGGATGTGCTGGGCTATGGTTGGCTGGTGGGGGGTAATGGTGGCCATTGCCCATGGTGCCGCTAACCGCTCAGCTCCGCCTGGGACCAGAAAGTGGAGGATGGGGTTTGTACCATATTTGGATAGCCCAAACATCAATTTTTCATAGAGTGTTTGAGGGGGAAGGTGCGAAGGAAGGTTTGCAAAGGTCACCACCATTGTGATGTCACTGAGGAGTTGTGTACGGGTTGTGGTAATAGGTGTGTTTTTATATATAAAGGCTTAGTTGCTGCAGCAGCTGCGTCCTCTAAAGAGGGGAAACCAATATCAAAATAGCCCTTATAAGGGCGGAAGTCAATAAATACCCTTGGTGAAAATGTGGACGTTGGCAGCTCAATTATTGCTTTGTCAGCATACAGGAAGAGATGCCTGTATTTGACTCAGAGGCAAAAGCAAATATTGGATTGAGGTTGGGCAAGTGGGTGTGGGCGGGTTGGGTGGACTCGCGCTAAGTGTATTAGAGAAGTCCCTTGGAGAGACAATTCAGACCAATGCATTAGGCGGACTGGATGAGCCAGTACAAATGCGTTTGCCTGCTGGGCGGAAAATGCTAGCAGGTGGAGCACTGCTGCCCCATGCTGGGGCAGCAGGTGGCGGATCTGCTGACATAAATTAAAAACTGATATGGTGGAGGTGGTGATGTAAATTTATAGGATGCTTTACTAATAAATTCGCTCAAAAGTGATGTTGAGCTGAAAGAAAAAGTTTGTAAGTAACTTATTCTTCAATAAGGGAGGATACCCCAGTGGTAGATTATGGACCCTCTACCACTGCCTCCTGAGTTCGATCCCAGTAATATTCTTTGGGTAGGGGACGATTTTGACTGTGTTGGTTTTGCGCGCCAATGCCCTGAACTGAGATAGCGAATAGCAAAGGCGGTCCATGGAGTTCCTGGCCTATCATACGCCGCGCATGGAGGTTTTCCAGGTTTTATCCTCCTTTCCCATTTTCTTCACTTCCCTAATTGGTGCGGTACCATCCCCAGGTCGGCCCACCTCAAATAAAATTTAAAATTTAAAATAGAACTTATTCTTCAATAATTCAAATGCCTGCTCCTCTTTCCCTCCCAATACAAACGGGACATCCTATGTTAGACGCGTGAGAGGTAAGGCCATTTGGGAAAGATCCTTACAAACTGATGAAGGAAGTTCAATGTTCCCAAAAACTTCATAGCCCCATCTGATCTGTAAGGGCCTTCCATGCCCACACCACATGCAGTTTATCCGGACATACTCCCAAACCATTCTGGAAAACCACGTTGTCTAGGAAGATCACCAAACTTCAATTGAATTCACACAAGGAAGGTTTCAATCTCAGACCCATCTAGCCAATTGCCCCAGAACTTCCTGGATATCTCGGACATGATCCTCTTGGGACTGCAAAAATACTCAGATATCATCCATATAGGTGGCACAGCATCAACCAATCATCTCTCCAAGGACATGGTCAATCATCCACTGGAACACCGCTGGAGCATTCCTAATACAGAACGGCATCATGTGATACTGATACACCCCCAGGTGGCACTTAAACGCTGTGTATTGCTGATGCTCCAGTCTCGCCAGTACCTGATTGAATGTGTATGTGAGGTCAAGCTTTGTAAAAACGGTGCATCTGGTAACCATTGGGAGAATACCTCTAACAAAGGAATTGGATATGGATCAGGCTCTGTGACTGAGTTCAGACGTTGGAAATCCAAACATGGGCATAATTCGCCACTAACTTTTAACACCAGTAATACAGGAGACACAAAAGAGACATAGAGAGATTAATTAAACCTTTGTCCAACATTGATTTCACATGGCCCTCCAACGCTTCTCTGGCCTGTTTGTTAAGAGCATATACCAGACATCCCCTGGGAAGCTCCGACCCCTCCTTAAACCAGAATGAAAATGCAAAAGAACCCATATGGGAAAAAGGGGAGTTTCCAATAGGATTAAATACATCAACAAAGTCACTATTTGGATGATAACTCTACCTCCTGCATTCCACCCAAGCTCCTGCGACCAATCAGAACATTGCTCCCAACCTCCATCTTCCATCTCATCTGAGGCCCCATCTGCGGAGTCAACGTAATTGTCTTATGTGGCAAATCAACCCAGGGCTGGAAGCGATGCCACCATCGCATCCCCAATACCACAGGATGGTCCAGATTTCTGATTGCACAGAAGCCCTCTTTTAACCAAAATGGGTTCTGCCAAACAACTATTAAAGGCTCTAAATGCCATGATGGAGCTCTCCTTGACACATCGGCAAACACCACCTCAGGTCCCTCTTCATTTCTAACTTCAAACGTTATGCCAAAGCAAACTCCACATAGTTTTCCTTGGTCTCTGTATCCACCAGGGCCAACACCTTCTCCGTCTGACTGTGCAATTATAGCTCCACTGGAATGAATAATCCAGGATAAAGCAAAGAAGTATATTTAGTGTTTAAAGTATTCAAAGATTGCAATGTGCTGGTAAGTTAGGTCTTTGAATATAACTCTTCCCAGGTTACTAACCTCCTGTTCTACCTGACTCCTCACCATAGACCCTGGAGGAACCCTCCATGAATATTACCGAAATTCCTGGGTGATCCCTGCCAACCTCCTCAACCTCTGCTAGCCTCTGTAGGCGACTGGCCCCTTTCTGGAGACATAGAATCTTCCCACCGGGTTTTGCGCCAAGATCAATTGTTTCTCCACCTGCACCGCCAACGCAATTTTTCCCACCAACGTACTCTGAACTATTGCAGCCGCCATGGCGGCTAACATATCTGTTTGCAGCCCCTATCAAAACATTTGCAATGATTACAAATTTGAAGCTCATGTTGCTCTCACCAGGTCAGAAAATCCGCCCATATTCTTCAACCAATCCTCACCCCTGACATACCGTCAGCAAAGCCGTCTACGCCTCATCCTGCGCCTCATCTGGACAGGCAGCCCAGTCAATCCAATTGACACACTCATCCATGGATCATGAGAGGCGACCTTTCTCCTCAATCAACTCTTTCACCCACCTGGCAATATCTGAGAGCAGTGCTTCCACAATTTGCGCAATCTGCAGCGAAAAAAGGGATCTCCCCTCCCATTGCTTGAGCCAACCAACCTGAAAATGAATCTGTGACACCACGAGGTGGATCTTCTCCAAAGCTTCCATGGGCAAAGCAGCCTGACCTTTTGGAGATGTAAATCATCCATGGCTCTCCTCCATCTTCACAGGACTCACACCACACACTCAAACCACCTCTCCTATTACAAATTTTAGTGAGAACCTCACCATCACCACCATCAACACATGGCAATACCATTCCTCCCCTCCTGGTGCCACCACCTCTTCTTGGGGCCACCACAAAGATGACAAAAATGTATTTGAGTTGCATCTAATGTAATGGGCAGGTTTGCGCCAATACTGTAAGTCCAGGGAATGTACCCTGTATGTCAATTGGGCCCTCTTCCTGTTTCCAAGTGAAAAGGCTCTGAAGAGGGTGATTGTACCCCTCATCACCCAGGGCGACCTCACCCACATGGTAGACAAGCGCTGGGTAAAGCCCTCTGTTGTAATTTGGGCTTTGTCTGATGGCTGGTTCTTCATCAGGTTTGAAATGCAGTTTTGAGCGTCTATTGTGTGAAGACAACAGACAGGATAGTGATTAGAATACAAATTATAGCTTCTTGGTAGTATTTAATTTGTATTCCCTGTTGTTTTTACTTGGACGATGGCACGCCGCCCTGATCTTACTGATCCCAAGTAAAAGCTGACTAATACAAAAGAAATTACTAAACACAAAAAAGCTTATAAATTTAATTATAAACAAGTCCAGTAGTTGAATATATTTTTTAATGTCAACTTAAGGGTTATTTATAGGGTTCAATTTTCACCACAAATTACCCATGATGACTTAATTTTATTGGCACTTAACCATGTAAGAAGTTTGTAAGAATGTCTATGTATACTTTGACTCAAGGCATCATGCTCAGCCTCAGGGTCAGTGTAAACACTGTCATCATTCTTGAGATGGCGTTTCATCATGTCAATAAAATAGCTGAACTGATTCACTTCCACATGCAATTGGCAGCACATACCAAGTCGATTCATATCACTAATTAGTAATTAATTTGATCAAAAACTTGACTGACATTAATAACTAATCTTGACTTAGACCAACAAAGCCCACATGCCCGAGTCATTAAATTGAAACTTAAATTTAAGTTCAACCTAACCAACAAAGCCCTCGAGCCCATGTCATCATAGTCAAACATAATTAAGTGAAATCGCTAGGCTGCAATTCCCAAGTTTGGATTTACTTAGATACACCTGAACCATAATCACTGATATCTGATATGATTGAATATCTGACGATTAGGTCCAGTCAATTACTCAACACTTCCACCACCTTGACTGGATATAAGCGGTGGGTACCCTTCTTCCTGGGTCAAAACGTCTAACTTTTTGCATTCCTCAAAGTTTGAACATTATCTCTGTAGTCTTTCCTAAGCTGACAGGGCCAGCGTGCCTTGTGCCAAGCTTACTTGGGTTTGTCACATCTCCATCAGGTTATACTTCTCTGGTTTGATCACACTCTCCTCCCCCTATGGTGGGGAAATACCTAGTTCTAATGCCAGCGAGGCATTAATTCTATGAAGTAAACTCTATGGCTTGCAATTATAATTATTTTTTCTTTTTTGCTTTTTATTTTTTTATTTCATATATTTTTTTATTATTTTGTTTTTTTTATATTATTATTTTTTATGATATGGATGAAGGAACTTAGCATGTACTTGATTCACAACCCAGCTGCCTTGATCCTTAATGGTATATACATCTTAAGATGATTTCTCCAATATAATAAATGGACCCTTCCAAAGCGAGGCTAGCTAGTGCGTGTGGCCTGCACTATGAGTGTCACAATATACTACTAAATCCTTTCCAAAACTTAGTAATTCCCTCATGCCCAACGGCTGGAATATTCTTAAGTATTTGTTGCACATAGGGTTTAGCGACTACTTCAGAGGCTTCAGGTGGGACAACCTTACTCTGGGAGCGAGTTTTTGCATGTACATTTTAGGAATTTTCATTTGATACTAAAATAGAATCAATTTCATTGTTAAGCAAGGCCCTGTGGCCATCATTCTCTTGACGATCAGGTGGGACTAGTGTTGTAGGCACAATAGAGCATCCCGCATCTATTGTGCTTGTTCTTTTCCCTCCTGCGCGGTATTGGGAAGGACTACATTGACATTTTGCTGATGGCATTGGGAAGCATAGTGACCTTTATGATTGCAATTAAAGCAAGTAATTCCACTCACTGGCTGTGAGGTGTTAATCTTCTTATTGGTTTTGAAGGACTTTCCAGAAAAGGCAGCGGTTCCCAATCTGTAACCAGTATTAGGAGGGCCATAATTTTTTGAGCATCTGCGTAAATAGTCAACCAATTCAGATGTCACAAGGTTTTGCACAAAAGCAGGCAATATAGTGTTTGATAGGCTAGGGTAAGGTTCTACTACATGCTCTAGTGCAATCTTGGCATCAAAATTGACCATAACCCGCACACCTAAGAGAACTTGAGCTTCACAATAGAATTGATCCGCAAATTCATCAATTGCTTCATCTTTCTTAAAGCTGATGTTCATAAACTTGGATTTTCTGATCAACATCCATTATGGACCTCCAAATTCATGAAGCACGGCCTCCTTGACTTCGCCATATGTTGGATTTCAGTAATGTGAGGCATAATCAACTCAATTCTCCACTCATCAAAGCAGTTAATCATGGTGGCTGCTTTGTTATGGTCGCTGGCCCCATGCATGGCCATTTAAAAGCGTTTGATGAAGGTGGTAATACTTCCATTCTTGTCAAAGGCCGGCAGGTTTGATGATTGAAATTATCACTTCCCCATTCCTGGTTATCACAATTACTCCTTTGTTGACCAGAACCAGGTGTACTAGGGCGTTAAGGCATCATAGCCTGGTTTTAGGTGTTAGTGTTGACCAAAGCAATCATATTGCTAGGCAGTTTTCAACGTGGCCCAGTATCCATTTGGTAGCTATTTCTGAAGCTTTGTCCTCATAATATTCGGAAGAACTTCCAGTTGAGTGGGTTGTAGCACACTGACAACGCCCGTTGGCCAGAGTTTGAATTTGCTCGTTGATTTCATTTTCCAATTGACATGATTTCAGGTTTTTAATTTTATTTTCGCTATTTCCTCATTCAGTCTAGTAGCTTTTAGTTGCAAGGTGGAAATCACTTGGTCCTTTTCTTTCATTGCCTTCTTTCACTGGTTCAATTCTCCATGGAGATTATTGTTTGACTCATTAATAGCATCAATATCATCATTAAGATCATTGATTTTTCTGGTGTATTCATCCTTCATCTGCAAAATTTGGTCCCTCAAACGTTGATACTGGTCACCATCTGCGGTCCCAGCCATGAGCGCCATTTGTTAATTTTGAGCTTTGTCTGATGGCTGGTTCTTCATCAGGTGTGAAATGCAGTTTTGAGCATCTATTGTGTGAAGACAACAGACAGGGTGGTGATTAGAATTTAAATTATAGCTTTTTTTAGTACTAGATAATTTAAATTATAGCTTCTTGTATATTTAATTCATATTCCCTGTTGCTTTTACTTTGAAGATTGCACGCCGCCCTGATCTTACTGATCCCAAGTGAAAGCTGAATAATACAAAAGAAATTACCAAACACAAAAAAGTTTATAAATTAAATTATAAACAAGTCTGGTAGTTGAATATATTTTATCAATGTCAACTTAAGGGTTATTTAAAGGGTTCAATGTTCACCACATCTTACCCATGATGACTTAATTTTAGTGGCACTTTAACCATGTAAAAAGTTTGTAGGAACGTCTACATATACTTTGACTCAAGGCATCATGCTCAGCCTCAGGGTTAGTGTAAACACTGTCATCATTCTTGAGATGGCGTTTCATCATGCCTTCAAAATAGCTGAACCAATTCACTTCCACATGCAATTGGCAGCACATACCAAGGCGATTCGTATCACTAATTAGTAATTAATTTGATCAAAAACATGACTGACCTTAAAAACTAATTTTGCCATAGACCAACAAAGCCCACATGCCCGAGTTATTAAATCAAAACTTTAATTTAAGTTCAACCTAACCAACAAAGCCCTCAAGCCCATGTCATCATAGTCAAATATAATTAAGTGAAATTGCTAGGCCACAATTCCCAAGTTTGGATATACTTAGATACACCTGAACCATAATCACTATTATCTGATATGATTGAATATCTGACAATTAGGTCCAGTCAATTACTCAACACCCTCTCTCTTCAGATCCCTAACTCAGTGCCCAAATTCACCTCACCCAAACTTGTATGCCTGATCAGGGAAATTTGCACTGAAATCACCAAAATGAAGTTGATAAGTCTGAAAACAAGTGGAAATGAGCCCAATGATCAGAATCCACATAGTTGAAAAGGAATGAAGATTGATTCATTGGCTGTAATCACTGACAGTCTCAATTCAGCCAACACAACAATAATCAAAATTAACCCCCTCTCAAAATCATCAGGGATGATCCCCAACGTGCTGGTAGCAGCATAGGATACCATCAATAATAGTTCGAAGCTCCCTTCCAGCAAATTGGGCGTTGCAGACGATGCAACGCTTTTGACCAAATGAATGGCCCAGTGACTGGGCATGGGCAGGGCGGGCATCCCAAACCTGTTCCCAACCAATTGGGACCGCCCTACATGGGGTGGCCTTGGGGGTTTCCCATTGCTCGTTGGGCTAGACGCCAGCATGCTAACCACCAGAAATGCAGTCAAGTCTCAGTTCTGGCGTTTGAGGTCAAACTGACAGCGACTAGGCCTGCTGCAAATTCCTATAATTTCAGTTCCCAGTGAGCTTATCTGCCCCCATTCCCAAATAAGTCGCCAGTTAGGTCAAACTTGAGGGACCCAATCCCACCTTGTTTTCTCATAAATTGACCACTAAATAATCAGTTGCATCACACTGAAAAAATTGTTGGTCTATTTTTCTTCCTTTATTTCCATTAAAAACCATTTCCAAAATTTATTTTTTTATGTTGAAAAATAAACCGCCCTTTCCGCTGACACTCACACACCCCTTAAGGTTAACAGCTGTATTCATCTGGTATCTTATTATGTGCATGTATGAGATTCTGGATCACCACAGATATTGGTGAAACTCCTTTCTAGTTTCATATCTGTCATACCAGCAGCGGTGCCTTTGGCATTCTGGTTTGCCGTTTGGGTGCTCCAGCACCTAGACTGGCAGGCCAATCTAATTCTAACTTTCTGTTTTCCTGACAAATACGCTACAATTAATTGGGAAGTATGAGCCATGTTACTGACTATACTAAGGACAATCCAGCTGAAGCTCATAACCAAACCCTTCTGCCATGCCTCATCATTGCCACATATTCCCACTCCACTGTTTCCACGACGCTGCACATCAACCTCAGGGTTTAGGACCAGGAAAGGGCTAAGAATGACGTCAATGCCATGCCAAGCTCACTAGTTGAGCTCATAATTCCGATTCAATTCTTATAATTCTTTAAATAAAATAAATCTTTTCTTATTAGCAAGTGATCGCTTTATATCTATTTTTCTGATATTCCATAGAAGATGCAACTGACCCTACAGGGCCATGATAACTTTCAATAAATAGCACTTCACAAGTATTGAATAGGCTCACTCCTATGCTAGGCTCTTAAACACTGTCCAACACATTGCTTGCAAAGACTCCAAATCCAACCAGATCATTATTCATGTTGTGCATAAGCTCAGAGTCATTTCATGTATAAATTTTGGGTTTCAGATTTTTAATTTCACAAGCTCTGACTTTCCTAAATCTGAAACCCTTGAGATTAAGGCCACATTTAGATTGAATGCCACCCAATCTGACGCAATGTATGGATCACGTGTCTTCTCATCCATTACAATCCTAGGAAAATTTTACACATTTGGGTCGCAATTTTTATACCCTAAATTTTTGAATTTGAGTGTAATTTGTGACTAAAAGATATAGTAAAGGACATTGTTAGCAGTTTTGGGCCAAACTGAGATGGTAAATAAAATCAGAGTAAAAATTTCATGCTTGTGATATAGCCAGTAGATTCCCTAGAGTTATAAATGCCAGCGCTTGGCCAAGTGTAAAAATATCAAGCAAATATAAAGTAATTAAGTAGTTCAAGGAAAGGAGATTTTTATCCAAGTGAAGACCTAAATTTTTTTAACTCTCTTTTATTTGGTTATATTACAGAGTTGACTCCTGTTAAGAGTGTCAACAAGCTGTTAGGATGAAGATCTCAAGTTTGTACCTTTTCCTGCATCAGTAGAAGTTCCTAAATTCTTGGGATAAATTAGCCTGAGAAGACCAGAAGAGTCATATAATTTTAGAAAAGCCTAGTGAGCTTTTAAATGGACAATATAAAGTAAGAAATATGGCGAAAATTAAAGTTTTTTCAACCAAACTTCTTTCTTATTATATGTTCAGGATTATATTAAACAAGCGAGAAATCCTCAATATTAAACAAGCGGTGATCATACAAAACCCGGTGACACTCCCTGATATGGACCCACAATACCAGACACAAACGAAATTTTTAAAATAGAAAGTGATAACAAGATTAAAATTATTGATAAAGAAATCACCAAGTACTTTAATAACACCCACCAAGGCTCTAATGAGGGTACATCTTACTCCCTGGATTTTATCACGGTGGGAGGAGGGTATGTAGATGCGTCAGGACCAATCAAATTTACATCTGAAAGTGTTAAGAACTTGATAAAAACTATATTTTATGATTTTGGGATTGGTACATCAAAAATTAATCTTTTTCTTTGGCTTATTTTACTATCTTAAAAATCAGACACTTAAGATGGAAATGTACATGAAGTATCATGAGGCGACCATGGCAGCTCTTGACACACATCTTACAAACAGTAAATCAACCAATGAATTACTGGTTAACTTTGTTCAGCCTTCAAACAAGCATACCCAGTGAATTCTTGCCAGACAGAATTTGGAACTTAAGGAAATCTACCATGTTCATGAGGAAGAACGATCTTTTCAGTTTTAATTTACTAAAAAATTCAATTTCAGTTTTACCAAATTCCAAAATGCAAATGTGGTCAAAACCAAACATGCCAATGATGCACGTCTAAGATTAAATACCCCAGGGACTAATTTAGTATAGGACCCTAAAGATAGCCTTGGAAGTCCTTGCTCATAACAGATTGTCACAAAAAATAAGTACAAAATGATAACAACTGCTGTCAAAGGCTGGAAACTCGTTCCAATCTCTTATCATCACAGACAGAACAACTCACTGAACAAGCTACTTCAGCATTAAGAAATCACTCAGTCTAGAAAATCAATGTATATTCACTTTAATTATTATGTTCAAACTGAGCTAGTTGCTTTTACATAAGGACATCAAAGATAATGTTGCATTGCCAACAGTACCAAAAAGGGGTGATAAAACTTCTCATATTAAAGATGAATTCTCAAAAGCATGGTCAGTTGTGTAAGGTTGCAGGCCAGAAATGCTAAAATTACTCAGGAGAATTGGGAACTCAGAATTCAAGTAATAAAAACGAATTCCTGAGTATAAAGTCTGACTGAAGACATCAAAATATAGTAAGCCTACTAACCTCAGCTCACTTAACATGTAAGGATGACTCACTGCTCAGAGAATCTATCCAAGCAGATTAGCCATCAGACAACCTTTTCTAAAAACAAAATCATCCTCGTAGAGCAAATTCTCCTCTGATGCTACCCCTTGTAGCATTGATCATTTTGTAAGCTCTTTGCACCCATGGGAAAACTCTTATAGACACTCTTAGACATGTTTGTAGTACATTGGCCCTCAGGACCCAAGGAAGACAATACAACCTCTCCCCTGGAAGCTCAGCTCCAAGGTATCCATGATAGAGAGTGTCTTTTTCCAAACAGAGAATATCTCATATTGGTTACTGTATTCTTATATTTGGTTAATTCCATACTGGATACGGTGAATAAATTACTTAAACAACTATAAGTGCAAGTAAAGCAATAATTTAAATTCTACGAGTAAGGTTTTTTATTAAAAGAAAAGGTAAAGTATTTTATACTTCAAAGGATATCCAAGATAGATAATGAATGAAATATTAAAAAATATTTGGGGATTTGCGTTTCAATATGGGGATTTTCAAGATCCCCTAGTCATACATCTTCTGTTTTCTGCTTTAGTCGCTTCTTTAATTTGTGCTAATTCTTGTAGCCATGAGCTCCGTCTCACAGTGGTTATCCTTGAACATGGATGTCCAGGGGCTTTTGTAATAGTCCCCGCTTCTGAGTGTTGGACCATTGTACCTTCTGATGATATTGGTTTGTTACTAAATTTGTTAATGCTCATCTCAAATTCAGGTTCAAGAAATGTCACTCCTGCAATGCACCTTGCATCATGGTTTTGAGCGAATCTCAAATTGGCTGATTACCAGATTAAGTAATATTCACTTTTGAATCTCAGATGCTCTCATCAGTATAATTTGGTGTGCTCATCATCACATCATCAGTGGAATGCAAATTATTTTGGCCCCAAAAGTATATAAGGGGTAAATTTCATAGAAAGGTTTGGTGGAGTTATTATCCTCATAAAACAAATCATTTAACTTAGCAGGATGAAATTTAACTCGCATGACATCATCATGACTTTGTTGAAAATTTCTTGATTTGCCCATGTCTATAACAGGGCCTTGTTTACCCCTATCCACGATGGGTTGGTCGCCTGTACTTCCACCAGCTTGATGGTTATTTCAGACATTAAACTGGTTTAGGAACAATCTTCTGCACTTTTTGCGGCCTCATTTGCAACACATATACTGGCAAATCAAGTTTTATTTGAAAAGGAATGTGACAACTTTAGAAAAGTTGTCTAATCCATAATGGAGACGAGTTTCCAGTTTTTTGACTAGCATTGAGGAATTAGAAAATGAAAAAGCTCTATTCATTGTGAAAACGATATAATACCAATTACTGACAGAACATAAGTAACAGAATCTAGTAAGTCAGGGCAATATCAAGGCAATAAATCAATGGGGATTAAAATGGATAAAGAAACTGATATACTATCATCCATTATGCCTAAAGTCTGGCATCAATCCCAACCTCAGATATCCCATGATATGACATAGGGCCAAATTTGACTGATGAATCTCCAAGATAAGCAAATACTAGAAGAAATGCAACACCTATACTTAAAATAGGACATGATGACTTCAAACCTCTTAATTTGAAAAGTTAGATAGTAATGGGAATGTTCACTCTTTCATCAAGTTAATTAAAATGTTAATGTAAGGAGCATCAAAGCATGAAAAAGCGTCTACATTAATCAACTCACCTTAATACCACAGCTGCGACCTTTTTATGGCCTATATGGCTGATGGATAGTCCTATATGGATGCCAGAATGCAGTTATACAAGAATTTGGAGGACCTGAAAACTAGCGGCTTGAAAAGCCAAGCTTCATAATATCAAATTAAAGCAGAATTTAGCTATAAAAGACTTTTCTGACAGCTTCTACCATAAGGTGCAGGTCTTACTCAGGTCTGTCTAATTGACCAAGTCTGATTCTAAAATTACAATGGAGCATGCAGTCAATCCTAATTGTGACTTACACACGGTCATAATATCAGCATCTAATCAAACCATGGGAACCCAAGATCATACTGATTACTTGAGATGCTGTGTTAGCAGTTTTGAAGCTCATAATTAGCCTAAAGATCAGAAAAGATCTCTATTTTTGGTCTTAAATAATCACAATATGTTTGATAAGGAAAATTTCTTGAAACATGAACTAAAAATTTGAACAAAAGCAGCAGCAAGGGCTGATTACATGCTAGAATTGTGGTAAAAAAGGATATTTTACTAGCCAATGCCACAGACGGTCAGACAAAAATTCTGGGGTCAATGTTGCATTAGAAACCAACAATGATGATGAGGTGGTAAAAGAGCAAGTGGAGTAGAGGCGGAATGCTCTAACTTCACTGGTGTTCACCAAACCATTTCCATAATCCTGGCGAGCTCTTTATTGCTTATGAAGTGGCTGAAAATAACCTTCATCATATCATGGCTAACGATGTCATTGTGGTCATTACTTAAGCTAAAGTAAAAGGAACTAAGCTTTTAAAATTAATAAAGAAGCTAAAGAAAAAGCATCTTTACCCTACAAAAAGCAGATCATTGATAAGGGGTTAGTACTTCACCCTGGATGTTCAGCAGACCTGCATTCGCTCCATGATGTAAAAGTGGCTATTCTGATGAGGATTTTGACAGATTACTTTTTAGATATCTGCTTAAGTCTGAAATCACATCTGGAATCAGTAAACAAGTACAGTATTCACTCAATAAATACTTCTGGAACCTACTCTGAATGCATGTATATGGATAAAGCAGTTAATAAGGTCTAAGTTTGGCCCATCATTGATAGTGGAGCTCTTATCTAAATTGTCATTACAAAGTTGGTTAAAAAGTTGAAAATTAAAACTTATGTTGCCCATTGTCAGGAATATAGCACATCAGGAGTGCATATAACTAAGTCAATTTGAGGCATACAGTGCCCTATCTCTACGCTTCATATATATTGTAGTAACAGCACATTCCATAGTATTGCCAAATGTGAACAATATCTTAATTGGGACTCTTTTCTTAGAGGAATTGGATTTTTTACAAATCACAAGGATTATACTCTCACATTTTCATTCAGACTATCCCACTGTACTATAACAATGATGGAGTTGTTGATAAACAGAAGCCCAGTCTATTCATAAATCTGGTCTGCAAGGATGGAGTAATCCTAATTGAGTACCTCAAACATGATTGAAGACCAAAAATTGCCCACGCAGATCAATGAGTCAAAGGGCATCCCTCTTCAGTCAAAATTAGCTTTTTACCATATCATTATGAACTCAATGGGTCGTCTCTACTGGACTGACAGTTTATTTTCTGGAAAGACTTTATGGTGAAGTATATCAATCATGGTCCATATCATGATTTAGGCTGAACATCACCCCTGTTAATATTATTACTGGACAGGTGAGAATTAGTATCTTCTGTGCGACCTACAAAATTGGCCCATTATAATCATGAGACATCAAACAAACGCCTTCTTCAATATGTTCACTACCACATAAATTAACTCATTTTAGAGTTTAGAACTCTTGAAAAAATTAGGGCTTCCTGACAAGGAAATAGTTACCATTAACAATGTTGTACCAATGGCAATTAGTTAACTTAACTGACTCATAGAAGAATCATGCTCAGAAGTTATATTCAAAATATTGGGAAATAATAGCACAAGATGATTTCAGTCTAGGATGTGCTAAGGACTTAATCCACACCATCAATACCAGAGATCACAAACCAATTTATTTTCATAATTATATGCTCAAAAGCATCAGAAAAATTGTTTTAAAAAGAGATTAAAGAACTCCTTGATCATCGCATGTTAGTGTCATAAAAAAGTTCTTGGCCGAACCAACTTTAATAGTAAAAAAGAAGACAGAAACAATCAAGCTGTCATTGATTGCTGGAAACTAAAAAGCATCATGAAAAAAGACTTTTATACCCTTTCATGGAATGATGGTGCCCTGGAAAGTCTCAGAATTCTCCCTATTCAAGGTGTAAGCCTTGTCCTATGGAGAAGGTTGACATATACTGATGTACGGGACTTTAACTTTTAGCTACTCAAATGGTCTCATAAGTCTCAAATTAGGGTTTAAGCTTACATCACTATATTTAGGTTTCAAATTTGGAGTATTATATGACTTCTTCCAAATTCGGCTTTTAATAAATTTCAATATTATTTGCAAATAATTCACCTGATTGTTAAGGTCACATTAACACAACTTCATCATCTGTGGCCTAAGCTCCCAATACTCATCAGCTGTTCATTCTGGAAGCTTGTAAGTTGAATCTTTAAACCTGGACTATCAGAAGAGCTCCTACTTAAGGTTAGTACTAATTTAACTATGCTATGAAACTATCACCAGGAAATCAAGAAGCTCAGCTAACCTTCCAGGTGGGACGTGATGAAGGACAAGCCACGTGGGAATTAGGAATGATTAATGAATCATTTTTCACTATTTCCAATCAATTATGAATTCTTTTTTACTTTCAACAGTACTATAAATAATGCTGACTTATAGTAGTTAGAGTACTTTTTCAGCAGAATATACTAGTTATATTAATCTCATCTAAGTCATTATTTTATTATAATGAACAAAATTTCATCCATCGATGCATCTTATGAAGCACCTGTCCTCTTGGCTGACCGTTATGCACTAAGACACCTGAAGCCAGCCACTATGTTAGGCTTTTCAGCGATATCACCTTCAAGTGTAACTTGTGAAGTTGCAACAGACAGGCTAGGGGGTGCAAAATTCTTCGCAGCAATAAACTCATTAGTGGTATAGACAAATAAACATTCCCAAAAAAAGAGCATAAAAAGTGCGCAATAATTACCCAAGAAGGCTTATTTCAGCTGACAAGAATGCCATAAGGGCATGCAATGCCCTGGATAACTTCCAGAGAGCCTTGGACAGAATCCTGGGAGATTCAAAGCTCTCAAGTACTAGTGTATCCTGACAACATTGATGTTATAGTTGCACTTTAGATGACCACCTGGAACACTTAGAGGAGGTTTCAGAAGTCTAGCAGCTGCAAACTTAAAATCAATCCCAGAAAGTGCCAATTAATTAAAGATCATATGGACTAGCTTGGCTTTTAAAAGACAAAGTGGGACTTTGTCCCCAATTATTTAAGTTAAATGTCATATCTAAAATGAAATAGCCTGAGTTTAAGAATGATATCTAAGTTTTCCTAGTCTTGGTTAATTAAAAAAGCCAATTTATTGCTAATATGTCACAACTCAGAGAGCTGCTTTCATATCTATTTAAGGAAAAGGCCCCATTTTACTGGAAGCTGGCTTATCAAGAAGCATTTGATCAGCTTTGATTGGTACTATTGGTGGCACATATTGAGTTTTTCTTAAATAATTTGGCTAGGCCCTTATAAGGCTACACAATAATTAGTCATATTAGCTCTGTGGAATCTCCTAGTAGACTTTGAATCTCTAGGACAATATCTTGACATAATGAACGTCATCAAGTCAGACTATGTTACTTTAAACAGGCAAAATCTCTATTTAAAACTAGGCAAAATTAACGTTACTAAAAAAGGTCCTTTATTAGATATAATCCCAGCACCCAAATAGGGCTAGGAAAAATAAGGACGAAGCTGGAATAGAAGAAATCGCCTAAGCTTACTGGAAAGTGGTTGTTAGGGTAATTTATTGAGTTTTTCTTTTAAAATATTCAGCTTTGTAAATGGGGATTGTTTGATATAATATAATCCAAAGCTAATAATGATTTTGGGATTTTGACCAACAAAGTATTAATTGGAGGACATTAACTAAAGTTAATAATAATATTGGGCCTGTATCCCAACAAAACACTGTTCAAAAAACTATTAATTAAATATGAGTATGATTTGTTTAAAATAATAAGCTTTTCAGAAACCCAAAGTTAAGGCTTCATTTGTTTTGAGAAAAGCCCAACAAAGCACCCTCCAAGCTTTAACTAAGGGGACAGTTGTATAGTCAAGGTTGAATAGGGAAGCCCCAGATTGGCCCAGAGCAAAATGGCTTCAGCTCAACTTTAATTGATAGGACATGATTCTTGGTTGAGTTAGTTTAAAGTTTAAATCAGCTGTTTGGCTTTTAAATAAGACCAAAGGCCATAAAGAATGGTTAATACGCTGTAGTTTATTTTGGATTAATGGGACTTTTTGGATTGTCAATACAAAACCTAATTTTATGTGGTGGGCCCCCTTAGTTCAATTTTTGATGATCAATTACCAATTCAGCTGTTCGTGGGTTACCAGGGTAAATTGGCTGGACAGACTGAAAGCCATTTGGTCCTTCCAATTAGTTGGATCAGGAGGCTTTAATTTTGTGCTATTAGGTGGGAAGCCTAAAATCCCAGTAAAAAATAATAAATAAAAGGTTAGAACTAAACAAATTGGCAAATGGTGCAAATTGGGTCTGGGGTATCTAACGCAGCTGGGCAAGCAAATCCCTAAAACTACAAAGTGTTTGTCAAGAGGAGGTGAATCAGTTGCAGCAACCCTCATATCAGCTGGTTTAAACACATTATCTTGATTTTGCTGGGCCTCAGTAAGGAAATAAATATTAGATTGGAGGACTTGTTACCAGTTTTAGCTTTGAGTGTGATTTTAGGAGCTGATGTAGTGTAAGATAAAATGGTGGGAGAGTGCACTTTGGTCTTAAGGGCACATGGCTTGGAAACTGATTGATTTGTCAAGATTTTCAGTTGCCTTGGCCAAGGAAAATAAATTTGGCGCCAAGGCACTTGGTTTGTCTGGCCTGATTGAGAAGCTGTTAACCTAGGCGTCAGAAAACAGAGCAGTGAGGCAGTTGGTTTGTTTAGCTGCATCATTTAGCTCGTCAAGAGGTTCCAGCGCAGTCATAAAATTAAATTTAAAATTTTCTTATAGGGTTTTGATGGCTCCAGTTTTGGTGTTGGATCAGCGAGGAGCATTAGGAACCAAAACAGTGAGACAATCATTTGATTCAGCTACTCAATTTTGATCATAAAGTTGTTCTCAGATCAGCTACAAAATTAAACTCATGTTCTTTGACTTCAGCATCAGTAACATCCGATTAGCCAGCTTTATTAAGGCCAAGTTCTAGTATCTTTTCCAGGTTTTTCTGAGATAGTGGGTAGAGTTAGCAACATTCTTTCGCCATTTTCTCTAGCATTATAAAAGTATAACGACTCATAGCATCATACATCATATTAAATCCTTTCTTGGACGCTTGGTAAATCTTAAGTTCAGAGTCAACCTTCTCACTTTGTTTAGCGCATTTTCAGAATAATCTTTGATGTGTTTAAGCTGTTTTACACACCATCAAACATCACGTATCCATATTATCTCACAGCTCACTTCATCCATGGTGTTTTCAATGTTTTAATTAATCCGTGGCTCAAACTGTCTATGGTGTTTTGACATCAAGTAGGTTTGAGCTCATTTAAACCACTGACTGTAGGACAAGCTCATGCCCATAAGGTAAAGGGTCATTCTTTCATCCATTTTCATCATTTGTTAATTCTTAGAGTGGACCCTTTTGTGTACACTCATCTTCTTATCGCTGGTATCTATTATCAAGGTATGTGTAAGTCTGGAGGAGCGCCTCTTGTACTTAAACTGGGTGGCATTCCCTTTCCCTTCAAAAAAGGGGTCCAAAAATGCCAGCCGCCCCTCTGTCTCTCAAGGTGACCTCGCCCATGTTGTGAAAAAGCAGTGGGTTATGGCCTACATATAAAAGTTCCGCCGCCCATCCCTGTGTTGACAACCAGAGAATTGTTATGACGGAAAAAAAATCTGTGTCAAGGTCTCATAAAATAAAAATCAACACAGAATGGATGTGGCAAGTCCCTCCATAAGCTGACCTTGAATTTGGTATAATCACTTTCTAACCAATGAGATTTCCTCTTTAACGCCAGAAACTCAATTCGCTGAATTCCACAAGTGTAAACGGGCGCCAGAGCGATCAGGTGCAGGTGGGTTGGGTATCTTAAACCTGTTCCTGACCATTTGGGACTGTTTCTGCGTGAGATGGTCCTTGGAGACTCCCTTTACACATTGAGCAAGATTTTGATGCTCAAATTGGCGTACATGTGGCAAAGCGCTCTCAGGCGCCTGAGGACAAACCAATGACAACCCAGCCTGCCACCAACGCCATCAGATTGGCATAATTGGAAACTCCCCCCACTAAATGTTCCGCCAGTTTAGGTCTTTAAACTCAAGTACCCATTTCATGTGCCTGACACTTTTCCCAAAATTTGGCCTAGCATTTAAGCAATTGTCCCCCACAGGGATGATTATCAGTCAATTTTATTTACTAAAAATTCATTAAAAAATTCCTTTTTTCCCAGCAAATTTTACTTGTTATAAATTGATCTTTTATGGTATCCTGCAAAACCCACCAATGTGGACTACAGATTATGCAGCGACTGGGCCATTGTTGCCATTTTGGCAACTTTGCTGCCCTTCACTATTAACTGGTCTTACCGTTCTCAGGTCATCCTAAAATACTCTTCACCTGCCAAAGCGATCTGTTGCCAGGACCTCAAAATTTTAAATATGAAACTGTCCCCACTCTGGGTGAAAATCTGCACTCTCGCCATCAGCACTAATACAACTACCCTCACAGTGGAATCCAAAATTGCCATACCAATTCAGAACTCTTCCACACTTGAGCCTGTGGGCTCTGGGATTGCAAAAGTCTAGCTTTTGCTGTGATACTTCTCACTTTTGTGTCTCATTGACGCTCATTATTCACCTACCTCCTGACCCATCTGAATATTTTATGAGCAGCAGTACCTTTGTCATTCTGGCTCAACTTCTGGGTGCTCTCGCACTTTGACTGGCAGGCCTGTCTAAATTTTATTTGCCGCTTCCCTGACATAATTGACCATTCATTAATTTCAGCCATTTCCGCCCTTCTCGTCAAGGTGGGAGCAACAGTGGTCACTATCTACCAGATGAACGTGCAATTGGTAATTTGCCTTTTGTTATTTGTCTGGTTGATCAATGAGTTGGTATATAGCTTCTGCATGGCGATGGAAGAATTTCGTTGTACCTGAACTATCCCATTGATCCCTGCTTATGCCCCTGGCCCATTCTCAAATGGTAGGTCCGCCTGCTCCTTCAATCAAAATGGCTAATCAGGTCCTTGAAATCCTCACCAAGTTGTAGGTGTGGTCTCAATTTCCCCTTTTGGCTCCACTTTACTAACAGATGTCCAGCATAGTGTGGCCCTTTAAAACGCAGTTGAAAATGATGACCACTGGTGGGTGCGTGCACTTTTGCACTCTGCCATTCAGGTGGGCGAATCCATAATATTTATTACATTTGTTTTGGCAGCTTTTGAAGCACCTGTGTTGCATTCCGCTTGCATGCTCCATGTATTCTCTATGAACACCAAAGCTCCTGACTTGGCTTTCTTTGTCATGGCTTTCCACAAGCAAGCCCCCACGCTCAGTCTACCATTAAATATTATCCAAGTAATTTTTTGGACTGCGTTGGACTTAGCTTCCACCAACCATGGATTTGGTCCACCCCAGTGGACACAGTTGAGCAGATCTTTATGGCGGCGATTTTTTTAAATGAGACCCTCTGATGTAACCCTGCACGCAAAAAACAGTAACTTTGTAATTGGATCTACTGACTTGGGTATGGTTTCTGAATTCAATGTCAATTTGGTATCCGCTTTGGCCCCTGTGGATGACGCTGACTCCGCAATAGAACTAGTTACCCCCACCCTTCTTATCCCTAAGTTGGCGTATGACCAGCCCTGGAAGAATGAAGTCCAACCTCTCGCCCAAAATGACTTTATTCCATCTAAACCATTTCTTCCCATGATTTGTCTACTATTTCCACTTTGTCAGCTAAATTGTGTGCAGTCGCCAAAAAACAAAATTACGCCTACTTTTTATTAATGCAAATTAGTATTGGGGCGCAATTGAGTTCCTTTGAGGCCTTATATTGACAAGAGATCAGCTGGTAACTTCATGAGTCTGAAGTTGGCCCAGCATTTGATGCGTGGCGGCTTCCCCTTTTGGGTTGGGCACCACTAGTGTTAAAAAATGAAGTTGGCCCAGCATCTAGAATTAGACTTGGACCTGGGTCCAGAGGTGATGGTCATGTCAATGGCCTCCCAATTGTCTTTCAGGATATGGCGCCGGCAATTTTTTAGTCCAACAGTTTAGTTTCTGTGATCACTTTTCCCTAATGCCTGAACTGGTGTTTCCAGTAAATTTGGGCATGGGTCGGTTGCATCACCAGCAAGTGAGAATTCACCTAGATTCAAGTACGCTGCTTTTTGACAACACCCAAGTGGAGGGCGAGTTTTAGATGCTTGATACCCTCACCAAAGCTTGGACCGCAGATCCATTATGACCCTCAGTTCCCCCATGGTCCTTTCACTAGGTTTTCCCAACGCGTTAATGGCCTACCAGAGCATTTTTGATTCAGAGAAGGCCATCCACCTTTCTCCAAATACTGAAAATTGATCTGAAGTTCCAAATGACGGTAGTCATGGTGATTATCAACTGCCCACTTTACCCGCATACAGGGAAAGTAGATTCCACTCTTGATGCATGGGTATACAACATGTTTATAAAAGGCAGGTTGTTCAAGGAGACGTCCCTGGTTGCCTCATCTTCATCTTCACCAAAAAGGCTGATGGTTCACTACACCACTGTGTGGGTTACAGCCAACTCAATAATATAACGTTTCATGATCCCTATCCACATCTTATGGAATAAACGATTAGCCAAGTGTAAAAATTTGATCTAAGTTGATTATTGGTCATCAAGCCAGTAACTCTCTTACTGCACAGGTTCAGTTTCCTTGTGCACTTTATGTTGTATAGAATTTATTGTTCGATAATAGTATGGAGACTATTATCTGTAGTTGAGTTCAAACTAATATTAAGCCCAACGCTTCAGCCAGTACTTCCAATTAAATACTTGATAAGTCGTACTCATAAGTATTCATTCCCTATATTCCTGTCCACCCAATCTTTGTCAAAATCTCCTGATGACAGTCTCTTTCAGCCCAACACACAGTTGGCATCTATCCCTGATTGTGGTTCCCTTTGTCTCTATAGATCCCCTCTCAGATCTCTACTCTTCTCTCTGAGAGTCTTCCGATTATTGCCTTCTGCAATAATATCCTTGAGATGGAACATTAATGAAAGCTGATAGTCTAAATATACACTGAATTGACAATATTACTAATACTAATAATACTAGTAATAATGTTTTACTAAATGATGTTTTTATTATATTGAATCCTAGGGAATTATATAGTAGATGATTTGGCCGTCTAACCCTCAGTTGACACCTCTTCGATGAAATGGCAGCTGTTGCCGTTGAATCATCCTTCCTTAACTCAGCAGCGATGGTCTTCCCCATCCTGGCTAGGATTCCATTATTGGACATCCTCAAGACCTCAAACAGAAAGAGTTGGAAACGTGTCCCTAACATTTTCCTCTTGATCCAAGCGAACCAACCATAATTGGCTAGCGACCTGCTTAGGTAATGGGACTTTTTACCCATTATGGCAGGTCACTTCACCTACTAATCGATTTTCAGTTACAGGCAGCATCACTCGCCTCGCAACTCACTATTAATTCCCAATCATTTGGTGATGAAACCCAACCAATCCTAATCAGTACACCTAATAGTTAATCACTATCAGGTGCCCCTGTTTCATCAGCCACTCTGCCGTTGAGATGTTAGGTATTCATCCAGATTGATCCCCAATGGATATGACCAGGCGAATATACCAAAATCCCCTAAACGTAGATCCTCCAAAATTTGGGCCAACTGAATTCCAATTTAATTCGACTTAGGAATTTTCCCTAGCGACACCAGGTAATCTAGAAGGCTGGTAATATGGGTAACAATCCCAACACATCCCCCCTCTTGCCTAGATTTCCAGTGAGAAAAGGACTGGGGCATGAGAACACCACTTCAGACACCTGGTCAAATACTTCATTGGTTCAAGTGGAGTACATTTGTCAATACTCAATGCTGCTCAGGACGACTTTTTGGCAAGTGGCATTCTTCTCTTCCTCCTCGCTACTGCCTACTCAGAGTGCGGTCCTCATGACCTTCTGTTGTGCTAGGCTGATCAATTTACTCGTGACAATATTATTCTTAGAATCCAGTTTTCCCCCCATCAGGGCATATGAACCATTGTCATATTCAGGATTCTTGGTCCAGTGTCGCTGAATTCCTGATTCTCTCCTCGTCCTAGACAGGAGACTCTTGCTGTTGATGTTCGTTTCACAGCTTGATTAAAAATACTTATTTCTTTTCGCCCTCATTATTTTGCTCATAACCTCTTAGCTGTAAGTCATTTTTAATGTTTCCTTCACAAAGCTTATCTCATTAATTTTGAGATTAATTTCCATGAAATTGAGCCTGATTGATTATAGAGTGCATAATGTCAACTTATATAAGTCTGACATCCCCCCTCTAGCCCTGCTCATATGTCAAATTCAGAATCTTGCTACCAGCAACTTCTTAACAGTCTGTCAGATCTGGACCTCCGTCTCTTTCAGTAGATGAGTCAGGATGCTCAATGGAACCTCTTCTATGGTCCTTCCAAGACTCATACGCCTAGTCTGGCGCAAGAGGCTACTCCTTCTGTCAAATTACTGAAAATGGTAACCAATCCCTCCAAAATTAGGCTTGCCATCATTTTGAACAACTCTCAGCTGACTCTTCCCTTGCAGTCAATTTCCGAGTTGGACTTCAAAACCCTCCTGAATTTGGCTCCTTTTGCTGATGCTCTGAACATCATTGTCAATGCTCCAGAGATCATGCCAGTCACTCTGGATCATTTGTTCTTGGCCGGGTTGGACTTGCTTCCTGAGTTCCTCTTCTGACTCAGTCAATTCCACAATTCCGCTGTACTGGTTTCTGAGCTTTCAATTGGTAACAACATACACTTCAAGCTCCCCTACGCTGAACTCCAGGCCCAAGTCACTAGGCTTTGACATTAGTGCTGAATCCCTCTGATCTGGACAACCTTCTGGATTGGGATACTGCCACTTATGCTCTTCGCATTGCTGGCCAAGTTCTTCGAAGTTGATCTACAAAGCTTCCAGCCTCACCTGGCTTCCACCGGTCATTCAGCTTTAGCTTCTGTGAAGCCTGTAGTCGCCGTTTTCAGGATGCAATCCGCTCTCTGCAAAACTACCTCTTCTCCAGAGCTTCTCATCGCTATCTTCCATTGATGGCATTAATTGGGGGCATGATTCAACAACCCCCATCAAAGATTCCTTCTTTGCTGCCAGCTCACATGTCCAGTGTCCTTGATGAAGCCTGTTGGCAAGTGCTTAAGACAAATCTTCCAGCTCCGGTGCCTAATTGGGATTACTCAGGGTTATTTGCCAATTGCCTCTTTCTCTATTGCTGTTTACTTCCCGCTCCAGGGTTTCACAATTGGCATCTTCTGACATATCAATTTCCCTTCACCTAGTCACAAACACAGGGCTTTGCGTTCACTCAATGAATGTGGTTTCATGTAGGTCTTGCCCTCACAAGTGTCCAATTGCATATTAATTTCGATGGGCTGTTTCTTCCTACCGCGATCCATCCTCCCTCCCCCAAGAGGCGACATAGGTGGAATCATCCCCATACTGAGGACAAATCAATAAATTTAAAAATTATAAAAAATATATTGGTTTTTTATCTATGCATTTAAATTTTTTTCCCAATAACTTTTATTGATGTTTTATCTTTATTCTCTTTTTATCTATGGGACTTGACCTTGTCTCAGTTCAGAGGTCCATCTTTTCCACCAAACTGGGTCCTGGGCACTTAAACCTACCAGTTTTCCATGGTTAAGAGGTCCTTTTTCCGGACTTAACCATCTAGATTGGTTCAGAAGTCTTTTTTTCAGACTTGACCTAATTATCAGGACTTGACCAACTTAATGGTTCATCAGTCCTTCAGGAACTCTTTTATTTTTTTCTTCAATACAACACTTTAGATATTTAACATGAACTCAATTTACTACTCTTCCATCCAAGAGATTCTTGATGTAATAAGCATTGGTCGCCATCTTGGCGATTACTTCAAACGGACCCAACCACAATGCATCCAATTTGTTTCTTCATCCAAATCTATGCATATCACAATAAGCGACTCTTTCTCCTATTTGATATTCTTCTAATGCCAGTCAGTTCTTGTCATCCATCAATTTTGCTCATATCATTTTCTTTAAGGTCATATTAAATGCTTGCAATTGCATATTGATCAGGATACTCATCAGTTGATTCAAGTATTGTTCAGTACTCATCCCTTGATGCAGGTTATAATACCAGATATAGTATCAGCGGCAACACGACTTCTTCCCATATAGTAATTCAAACGGCGTAATTCCCATCACTGTATGATGACTAATGTTGTAGGCAAATGTCACCGAACTCAGGTACATTCCCCACGTGGAAGTTCTCCCTGTGACTAGCTTCCTCAGCGTCATGGCCAGCATACCATTGACCCATTCTGCTAGTACGTTTGTCTCTAGCTGGTATGGTACTTACATGACTCCTTGGATCCCCATTATTTATTTAGCCTTGGGATCACATGAGATGTGAAGTTGGTCCCATTGTCACTCAATAGGACTTGTGGACATCCATGCCAGTATACTACTTGATTTAGGATGAATCTCGCAGTACTGGTAGCGTCAACTCTGGTTAGGGCTTTCATTTTGACCCATCTTGTCAGATGGTCGATGGCTACTATGATGTACTTGACTCCTCCTGTGCTCATCGCCAGTGAGACCCACCACATTGATGGACACCGTGTTCCAGGCAAATCCAGGTCAGATCAGTCAGTATCCAGTTGTATTCTTGTGTGGTTTATGCAGCTGACATTCCACGCAACAATCCAGATGATCTGCAACATCGTAGTTAATTGATTCCCAGTAATACTGGCAAATATGGTCAGTTGTTTTTCTCAGGCCTCCATGCCCAACAACCTTGTGAGCTGCTTGTACTATTGCTGCTCTTTCCGACAGTTTTAAAAATAATAGCCGCTTCCCATTAGATCATCTTAAATACCTGTCCATCCACAGTCTCAGTGTTTTCTATTGCTTTTCGAAGTGCACCTTGGATTTCTTGAGGCTCTTCCTCAATTCTTCTTTTGACCATTCTCTGGAATAGCTCATCCGCCTGCGGATATACCAACTGGACCATTGGTAACTGCAATAAGCCATCCACGTTCTGGTGAGAAGCCCCCTCTCAGTGGACTATCTCATAATTGTAAGCCTGAAGCTTAAGTACCCATTGGGCCAGTCGTCCTTCCAGTTCCCATAGATTGTGCAGCCAACACAGCGAAGAGTGGTCTGTCACCACCTTAAAGGTGCGTTCTGTGGACATACACCCAGAACTAATTACAGGCGTAAATGACCACAATGCATTCATGATCAGTCATGGTGTAGTTCCTCTCAGTGGCTGAGAGTGTCCGGCTCACATATGCCACCAGATGCTCATCCCCAAGTTCATCTACCTGGCTCAGTACAGCGCCAATCACCATCAACAAAGCATCAGTTTTAATGATAAACTCTTGACCAAAATTTGGATATTTCAAAATTAGCGAATTTGTCAGATTTTGGCGTAACTCATCAAAGGAGTCCTGGGCCTCTTCATTCCATAAAAATCCTTTTTTGGATCCTTTAATAAATGAAACAAAGGCTTGGCTATTCAGGCGAAGTCCTGAATAAATCTTCTGTAGTATCCGACCATCCCAAGGAATACTTGGATGTCTTGGACACTTTTTAGCACAGCCATGCGCTCTATAGATGCTATCTTCTGGGTTTATGGCTGTAATCCATTTGCGTTAATCACAAATCCCAAGTACTCCAACTCTTTCTTGAAGAAGTGGCACTTCCTTGGCTTGATCTTCAGGTTAGCCGCGGACAGTCTCTTGAAACTTCTTCCAAGTGATGGAGGTGATCAGTAAACGTTCTACTGAACATATTGATATTGTCAAGATATACCAGGATGCCTGACAACTTTAAGTCGCTTATTATTGCGTCCATGGCCCTCTGGAATGTCGCAGGCGCATTACAAAGACCCTGGGGCATCCTCGTCAGCTGGTATAGCCCCTGTGTGGTAATAATCACGCATTTTTCTTTTTCTTTTTCTACCAAGTCGATCTGCCAGTATCCCAAGATTAGGTTTATCGTGGAGAAATACTTCACTTCTCCAAATTGATCCAGCACATTGTTGATACCTGGTAGGGGATATGAATCCTTCTTCAAATTTTGTTCATCCTCCAATAGTCAATCACCACCTAATTCAATCCATCCTTCTTCTTCACGATCAGAATTGGACTTGCCCAAGGACTTGATGATGGAACTAGAAGCCCATACTTCACTAGTTTGCTGATCTTATCCTCCACTACCGCTTTGGCAGCTTTTGATCTTTGGATCAGTCTCATCCTTATTGGTAGATTTTCCTCAGTGTTGACCTTGTGAATTACATCTCATGCGCATCCCAAATCATGGTTGTCCTGAGTAAACACTTCCCAATATTTCATGAATGATTTGAGCACCGCCTCCTTCTGCCCTTCCAGCAGATCTGCGAGCTGCTCCTGATCAACCAATAGTTTGATGTTTTCAGCTGCCCCGGCTGGTGATCCCATTTCCTTGAGAGACTTAAAATCATGGAATTTTCTTAATTCTGCTGTCAGGATTAAATGAATAAACATGATGATTTGATTCCTCTTGATTTTCATTGGTTTTTCGCTCAAATTCTCCAAGAGAACTCCTATTTCTCCATGGCCTGGCATTATTATCCTGGGAGCCACCCATGGCTCCACTCTGGACTTTTTCCAGGGCTTCCAACTTCTCCATACAACAGATCAGGAATCTCCAAAGTCATTTCTGTGTCAACCATTATCTGCGATCCGGCCAGTATAGTTCTTTCTTATTGATCCTTAAGGAAATTCCCGTTTTTCTAGGATTTCCGCTGGCATCTCCAGTTGCTTCCTACCAACTAATTGGTATTAAATTGGTACAATGCCGTCATTGTATATCAGATTAATGAAGTTGTTTCTCCAATTCAACGGAACTTCACTGTCCTTCTGGTATACCAATGGTAATGTCTGACCCAGGATGGTCAACATATTATTCTTGAAGTTACATTTAGCTCCGTACTTCTGTAGAAACTCCGTTCTAATTAGGATATCATAGTTTTGGTTCACCAAAACTATTGCTGGCGTGGATACCACCAATGACCCAAATCATAGTGGCAGTGCACTATATGATCCACAGGAAACGGTGGTGTTTGGCCCAGCTGTTTCATATTCTTTCTTGAGTTCCAATTCTGGGGAGATCTTAATCCTCTTTACCAGCTTGGTCAATACAATATTAATGGGTGTTCCGCTGTTGACAATCGCCCTCACCCTCACCAGATTCACCTGAATATCTAAATATATGTACACTCAGAGTATTGTAATATAGTATTTATTTAGTAAATTGCGGCGTTATTAGCCAAATCTAGGGTATGAATAATCTGTGCCTATAATTCAGGAAACAATTCCTTTATTGCGCCGAGGGGATTGACAGATTGGCCTCATCTAAATAGACGTTTGATAACTCATCAGGATTCTCGGTGGTTCAAATCTTCTCCACCAGTTGTTGGGCATACAGCTGGGCAACTTCCTGAATTATCTCGAGGTTGATCTTCGCCCCAGCTCTGGTCATGGCATCACATCCATGTTGACCACTTGGTATAGCTGATCCTGCTCGTCATCTATGAACAGATCGCTAATGTCTATCTCTTCATTCATGATATTAAGAGGAACAGGTTTCTCCGCCACTCTAGACTGTTCCTTATCTAGGCAGTGGGACTTTTCCTGAATCTTTGGCGGCTGCTGTCTCTTTGGCCTGGACCACGTTAATTTGATCCTTTGGTTTTTGCAGTGTGCGGCGAAATGTCCTTTCCCGCCACACTGAAAGCAGATCTTCTCTTTAATATTTAACCATCTGTAGTCTTTGGGCTTAATTCCCAGCACAGTTCAGTTTGTGGCCTCTTTTGCTCCTTTGCTTCCCTTTGTGGGATTCAGATTTTGGCCAGATTAGACGTGAAGCTTCTTTTAGGGCATTGAATGTCGCTCCCAAAATTTTAACGTTATCTACCATTTGTGAGGTAGTTATCTCAGTAGTGAATACAGAAGACATCATTTGATGCAAATTGCAATAGGGCCAAAGCGCCGCTTGCAAAGCGATTCTCGCATCAAAGTCATATAACACTTTTGCTCCAGCGGGATCTGTGACTTCTGGTAAAACCATCCGCGAAGCTAGCAAGAGACTCATCTTTATGGAATTAAATTTCCCTTAAATTCTTGCTTGCATTTTGACATGCGGGTTGGACTACCAAACTCCTTCATTATGGCCACCTTAGCCTTGGCATACGACCAGCTGTCCCCCTCCAAGTGAGGTAACACTAGGTTCTGGCAGTCTGTGTCCAAACAGTTCATGGCCGTCAACACCTTTTGACAATCCCCTTATCCATTCATAGTCATGTCAAATAGTTGGAAAAATGGTGGGGCATTATCCCGATGGAATGTGGGCAATTTTGTGTTGCTCTAAATTCCTCCAAGTCATTTCAGGATGATTCTCTCAGTTCAGCTACTCAGCTCCCTTGTGGAGTGACTTTAGGCATCATCTCTGAAATAGCATTAATGCGGGAGGCATATTTCTTGGGGTATTTGTCTTCCCAAGTATTGTACGAGGACTTCTCTCTTTGGCATCACTGGCCATATCAGGCTCACATACACATCTGTGGGCTTTCAAGTCCTCTACTTCTTTTATCAATTTCTCAATATCCACACCAAACTTTCTCAAACAAACGTGATCCACTTCTTGCTCCATTTTCAGGAATAGGACCTCTCAAATGAGGTCTTCTTCTTTCTTCTTTAATGAGTTTACTTTGCCAAGTAACTCGTTCACAAAGTTAACTACATTTTCTACTCCTTCCTCCACCTTGGTGACTCACTCTTCCAAGGCTGCGAACTCCTAATGGTCCACTGAGTTTAAGGCATTCTGATTCACTGTGGCAATCTCAGTCCACAACTTGTGCATTTCATCTTTATACAACATTATTAAAATCTTTACTTAACTACCCCTGTAGTGAGCACCAACTTGTAAAAATTTACTCTAAGTTGATTATTGGTCATCAACTAAGTAACCTTCTTAATGCACAGGTTCGGTTTCTCTGTTCAATTTGCAATGTATAGAATATATTGTTTGATAATAGTATGGAGACTATTATCTGTAGTTGAGTTCAAACTAATATTAAGCCCAACGCTTCGGCCAGTACTTCCAATTAAATACTTGATAAGTTGTACTCATAAGAATTTGTTCCCTATATTCCTGTCCACCCAATCTTTGTCAAGATCTCCTGATGACAGTCTCTTTCAGCCCAACACACAGTTGGCATCTATCCCTGATTGTGGTTCCCTTTGTCTCTATAGATCCCCACTCAGATCTCTACTCTTCTCTCTGAGAGTCTTCCAATTATTGCCTTCTGCAATTATATCCTTGAGATAGAACATCACAATGAAAGCTGATAGTCTAACTATAAACTGAATTGACAATATTACAAATACTAATAATACTAGTAATATTTTTTTACTAAATGATGTTTTTTATTATATTGAATCCTAGGGAATTATATAGTAGGGGATTCGGCCATCTAACCCTTGGTTGACACCTCTTTAATAAAACAGCAGACATTGCCATTGAATTACCCCTCCTTGTCTTGGAAGTAATGGTCTTCCCCATCCTGGCTAGGATTCTGTTGTTGAACATCCTTGAGACCTCAAACAGAAAGAGTTGGAAACGTGTCCCTAACATTTTCCTCTTGATCCAAGCGAACCAACCATAATTGGCTAGCGACCTGCTTAGGTAATGGGACTTTTTACCCATTATGGCAGGTCACTTCACCTACTAATCGATTTTCAGTTACAGGCAGCATCACTCGCCTCGCAACTCACTATTAATTCCCAATCATTTGGTGATAAAACCCAACCAATCCTAATCAGTACACCTGATAGTTAATCACTATCAGATGCCCCTATTTCATCAGCCACTCTGCCCGATGAGATATTAGGTATTCATCCAGATTGATCCTCAATGGATATGACCAGGCGAATATCCCAAAATCCCCCAAACGTAGTTCCTCCAAAATTTGGGCCAACTGATTTCCAATTTCACTTCGCCTTAGGGAATTTTCCCCTAGTGACACCAGGTAATCTAGCAGGCTGGGAATATGGGTAAAAATCCCAACACCAAGTGATTACAAAGTCATGAGTAATTTCAAAACTTGACCTGGTAGATCCTTCAATCAAATACGCATGGCAGAAGATAGGAATAGCTCACCGCCATCTGGACAAGAAGTGGAATTTTTCAATTTCAAGTAATACTTTTCAGGTTGAAGAACGCCCCCCCCAGAATTCCAGCTGATGATTGATAATGTGATAGGTGATCCTTGGTTCACCTTCATGGTAGCATACATTGATTACATCCAGGCTCACTACCCCACACCAAAACAGCACAAGGAAGAATTTGTGCCTGTTGTGGCCGCCATTCATAAGGTGTGACTGTTCGTAAAGCAGTTGTAGTGCAAATTTTACCATAAAAAGTTACCTTATTAGGTAATCTCATCTTAAAGGAGGGGTACACCATTCTAATCAGCAAACTGGATGATATTTGCGAGTGGATGACTCTGACGACCTAGAAGAAACTGAGAAGCTTCTTAGTCATGATAATTTTTTTGAAGAAATTCTCTCCCTCTTTCTCACAGTTGGCCGCGCCACTGCATCCACTCATGGGCAAAAACGTTCCATTCCACTGGACGCCCAAGTGCTAGAAGGCATTTGATTTGATCAAGGAGGTGTTCCTATTGCCTCCCATCCTCAAGCACGCAGGCCCTTTCAACCTTGCATTGTAGCACGTGATGCATCTTCTGCCATGGTGGGGGCAGTCCTGCTCTAAGAGCACGATGGGTTGGAACACCCAGTTGCATATTTTTCCTGAAATTTTCCTCCAAAAATCAGACCTGGGCCATCTACAATAGGGAGTTGGCAGCTGTGGTGTGGGCCTTGACCCACTGGCGGTATCACTTTCAGGGTGCATAACGTGAGTTGACTGTGTGGATGGATCACCAAGCTCTCCTATATTTCCACAAGCTGCAGAAGTTGGCACACTGGTAGACTTGGACATATCACAACATGTGCATCTGAAATTCAAATATGATTTTGTGGAGGGAGCACTGAATATTCTTGCTGAATTTTTGAGTCATAATCCTGTGCTTTGACCGTTGGGATCAGATGAAACGTATCTCATCAGTTATTCTGCCAATCAAAATTCTGACCATTTCTCCCCCATTGTCTCAGTAGTGGATTTAGGTACAGATGCGCCCTTGTTCTCAAAGGTTCTAGCAGCCCAGACGGCATGCATGGAGGTGCTGGAACTTCTGGAGAAGCTATCAATTCCAACCATCAAGCATTTACCCTATTCTCTGGCTAAGGGGCTCATCCAGTTTAGGTCGCACCTGTGGGGGCCACCCTCCTCTGGGATGAAGTCATCCAATCTCATTATGACCACCTGCAGTTGGTCACTCAGGGGAACAAAAAATGCATCAGTTTAGTTAAGCAGACCTTCAACTGGCCAGGCCTGTCAAAGGATATTCTGGCATGGATTTCCCATTGCATAACAAGTGCGTGGGCTAAATCATACTGGTCAGGTAAGAATGGTCTCCTGCGTCCTTTGCAGAAGGTGGAGGGACTGTGGACGTCAATGTCTGTAGACTTCATTGGTGAGGTGCCAAGCTCCAATGGTTTTACAGAGGTCATGGTGGTTATAGACCGCTCCACTAATTTTTTCTTTTTCCCTTGTTCCTCAACCATCAACTCCAAGGAGACCGACTATCTGTTCATAAGGCACGTGTTCTCTATGTTTGCCAATGTAAAAACTACAGGTTTCGTTGATTGTTCATGGCTGATAACCCCTAAATTGACTAACTGCTCAGGTTCAGTGTTGTGAAAACCTTTGCGTTGTCTGAGAATCGTATATATTCATTTGATAATAGTATGAAGACTATTAGAATAGTTGAATACATCAATAGTATTAGGTCTAACGCTTGACCAGTATTCCTCTTTTAAATACTTAAGGTGTCCTCAATAAGAATTTATTCCATTTTACTGACTAACTTGATCCACGCTCAGATCCTCGTTTACAGCTTCTCTCTGGTGACACACAGTCATCAGCAATCCCCATCTTAGCTCAGCTTCTCTTCTCTGGATCCACGCTCAGATCCCTACTCTTTACCCTAAAGAGTCTCCAAATAAGCACAAAGCAATGATCTACTCAGAAAAATAGAACTAATAATGGATTCTGTTTAAGTTTAAAGTAAAAAACGTTTTTTCTCTTTATTAAGTAATAAAGTGTGTTTTTTATTAAGCGAATTTTTAGGTAAATTTATAGTGGGAATTTGGCACCCAACCCAGGGTTGGCACCTCATCTATTAAATGGCAGCTGTTGCCGTTGATTTACCCATCGTCATCTCATCAGTGATAGTCTTCCCCATCCTGGCTAGGATTACATTTTTGGACATCCTTGAGATCTAAAATGGAAAGAGTTGGAAAACGTGTCCCTGACAATTTCCTCTTGATCTCAGTGAACCAACCATATTTGGCAAGCGACCTGCTTAGGTAATGGGACTTATTACTATTAAGGCAGGTCATGAACAAACTGATCAATTTGCTAATTGTGGGTGGCATCACTTGCCTTGAAACTTGATCCTTAAATTCCAAATTGGTCAGTGATGAAACCTGACCAATCCCAATCAGGACACCAGATATTTAATCGCTGATCAACTATAAGATGCCCCACTTCATCAGCAACTCTGACCAACAAGATCTTAAGCTTTCACATGGATAATCTTAAATGGATTTAAACAGGAGAATTACCTAAAATCCCCAAACATTGTTAACCCAAAATCAGGGTCAACCAATACTTAGTTCACTTCGTCATAGGAAATTATCCCCTAGCGACCTCTGGTAATCTACTTGGTTGGGAATATGGACAAAAATCCCAACAGCCTACCACAGGAAATTATCAGAGACTGCAGTACCCAATTTTATGGCGCAGTTTTGGAACAAACTCCTGGAAATTTGAAAATTACTATGTCTCTCACCCATGTACCATCCACAGTTGGATGGTCCAACTGAGTGGGTTAATCAAATCTTGGAGCAATACCTTAGATGTTACGCCCAAGCCACTCAGGATACCTGGGTGGACGATCTTCCGCTTTCCCAGTTTGCATACAATAATGGAACTCATGCATCCACAAGCTTCTCCCCATATGAATCCACCTTAAGATATAACCTGCCATTTTCAGTTGGTCCATGCCTTCCCAGAGGTGCCAACTGCAGCTGATCATGCTCAGCACATTTGTGCCGCCCAGTATTTGGTTCAGGAAGACCTGACCAAGGCCATTAATGACTATAAACTGTTTTTGGACCAAAAGCGCCTTCCAGCACATGAGATTAAGGTGAGTTTACATGTCATATTATACATTCACCACATGTGCATTCAGGTGCCCCCGAGCAAGTTTGTGAGCAAACGCTCAGGCCCTCATTTGTCAGCAGAGGACCTGGGGAATGGCGCCTTCCATTTGAAGCTGCTGGATCACTGGAAGCGACACCACATCTTCCACATCTCACAGTTTTCCACATTCAAAGAGGTGATTCCGCCAGAACCTGAACTCATTGTGATTGAGGGGTAAGAGGAAGCTGAAATCAATGCCAATTTGGCTTCTCAGCGCTCCCTCAGATTGTTTCAATATCTAGTTGCTTGGAAGGGCCACCTGGCTTATAAGAATAGGTGGGTTGGTACCAGGATTGCACAAACTGTTCAGAGCTTGTTGAGGCCTTCCACACTTCCCACCCAGCTTTTTTTACGCTCAGAGTAACTTTTAAGCGATTTTAAAAAAAAGTAAATGTAAGTCTAAACTAAACTACGCAAATTTTCCCCATTCACTTCCTGATGACCTTGGATTCTCATCCTACTCTTATGTAGGGAAGTGGCGAAACCTTACTCAGCGTTTTCTGTCTGGTGGGAAAACGTGCTTGGACCAGTTCTTCCAGTTCCGCCAAATCATCAGGTCGATTTATTCTGCCAAGGATCTCGCCATCCACCTTTCACATGCCCAGGTAGTGCCTCGCAGCACACTTATTCTCCCCCGCTCCCAGCTTCATTTTGTCCTTTGGGTCAAATATGAGAAATTGTTCCCATATGCCAAAAAAGCTATTATTGACCTGGCCCAGGCGGTGATGCTGCAAGCCAATCTTATAGATTTCCGTCCCTATAAGGGGTATTTTGATCTAAGCTTCACTTGTAAGGCTGCCGCCGCCACTGTGGCCATTGTGCCCCTGGTTTTCCAGGGCACCTCTATACCCAAAACGCGCACCTGGCTCCCCACAGACACCACTATGGTGGTTCAGTTCGTGGGGTTGCCAACTCACTTTCCCCCATGGTGTTCCATCAGGAGTTGATGGAAGGTTTGGCAGCATACGGCTCCAATCCCATCCTTCAGTTTATGGTCCATAATGGGGCCTTTTGCCTCGCTGGGCCTCGAGCATTTGCCATGATTAGCCCAGAATTTTATAAAACCGCTCAATCAATACCCCCTGTGCCATCATTCTTTCAGCCCCCAACCACCCATTCTGGGCCCGCGTCAAGGGTGAGCTGACCATCTGTCCATCCTGCTTCAATTTAGATCACTTGAAGCGTAAATGACCCTCTCTTGCTGCTTCCGCCAGACCTACATTGTCTCCATCTAGCCCCCAATTTGCCACACATCCCACTGCCTTTCCAGTATGGGGTACAATCCTTCCCCCTCCCCCAAAGCCTGTTGCCACTGCAGTGTCTGCAGCTGCCAATCAGCCCCCTCCTCATTCCAGTGCCACCTGCGCCTCACCCAATCAGGAATTGGCTTAGACAACGGTCCATTCCCACATTATTCTTAAATTGACAGCCACAGCCCATCAATTAAGTAACCTTAATTTACAGTATGACTTGAACCCATAGACCTCATTGGATGAAACCTATGAGATGGGCAATGTAATTGAATAATCATAAATCTGAATTAAAGAATATATCCAGGTACAGACCCCATTTAGGTCCCTTGACATCTTTATGCCCCAGGCCAAATGCTCTTGTGTTCCGCTCTGACCACCAGCTCGCTATTGCAGCAGCTGATCACCTAGATATTTGTGACATCTGCGATATGTGTGATACATTAGTGGTGATGCTTGCTAAGGAACTCCCTCCTCCCATTGTCACTCTGACCATAGCTCCGCAGGGCAAACGTGACATGCTAAATCTCCACAAACAAACAAATGCCGCCATCCAGAAAGTTGTTATCACGTCGCAGGCCAAGCCAAAAGACACCTGAGCCACCGTTGCTTTAGAATCCCATCTTCCTTCCATCTGCCTTCATGTGGAGAGCTGCTTTATCCAGAACTTAAGCGCAATTTTTGCTGCTCATAAATTCCGTGCCCAGCCAATCATCAGCTAACTCGCCCAACATGTTGCTGATCACCCCACACCATTGCTCTCCGCCTTGACCTGCACTCTTGCCTATGATGGGGACTCTGATGCCAAGGATGAGCTCCCTGATCTCACTTTTCTTCCTCTCTGGTGGGTTGTGCACTCGTCACTGTCCCACCTAGTTGGTTGTGTTCTCATTTGTTTGTGTTTTGCCCGCTCGTTTTTTGGCAATAATATCATTATGTTTGAGTAGGTCTGTTTGTTATTTTTTAGCTCTTTGAGCTTCATTATGTCCGTCCCTTGTTTGGCGTGCCTCAAATAAAATCCACACTGCCCACCCTGAAACTCTACAACCTCCCTTAAAGATTGGGACACTGATGGCGATTAAGTTATCCAAGCATATTAGAACGTTTCCCTCGCCAAGTTCCCCAGTGGTGAAACTCCCCCTCTAGGAAAAGGCAAGGATAATGTAAGTCCAGAGGGGTGCCCTTGCACTTAAACTAGGTGGCATTCCCTTTCCTTTCAAAGAAGGGTCTAAAGAGGTTGGCCGCCCCCTCATCTCTCAGGGTGACCTCAACCATGTGGTAGATGCGCGGTGGGTTATGGCCTACCCTCTAAAAGTTCCAACTCCCATCCCTGCGTTGACATCAGGATAATCGTTATGTCAGATTGAAAAAAATCTGCGTCCAGGTCTCAGTAAATAGAAATCAACGTCAAATGGTGTGGCAAGTCTCTCCCCTAGGCTGATCTCAAATTCACCAAAATTAGTTAAAAACAATGAAACTCCTCTTCCATGTCAGAAACTAAATCTGATAACCCCCAAAATTCCAAAAAGGCGCCAGAACGATCAGTTGTGGGTGGGTTGGGCATCCCAAACCTGTTCCTGAACACTTGGGACTGTCCCTGCTTGGGATGGTCCTTGGAGACTCCATTTACATATTGAGCGAGATTTTGATGCTCAAATTGATGTACATGTGGCAAAGCGCTCTCAGGCGCCTAATGACAACTCAGCCTGCCACCAACACCATCAGATTGGTATAATTAGAAACTCCCCACTAAAAGTTCCGCCAGTTTAGGTCTTTAAACTCAAGTACCCCATTTCATGTGTTTGACACTTTTCCCAAAATTTGACCTAGCATTTAAGCAATTGTCCCCCACTGGGATGATTATCAGTCAATTTTATTTGCTAAAATTCTTTAACAAAAAATTCCTTTTTTCCCAGCAAATTTTACTTTTATAAATTGGTCTTTTATGGTATCCTGCGAAACCCACCAATGTGAACTACCTATTATAAAGCAACTGGCCCATTGCGGCCATTTTGGCAACTTTGCTTCCCTTTGCTATTAACTGGTCTTACCGTGCTCAGGACCTCCTAAAATACTCTTCACCTGCCAAAGCGATCTGTTGCCAGGAGCTCAAAATTTTTAAGGATGGAACTGTCACCACTCTGGATGAAAATCTACACTTTCGCCATCAGCTCTATTCCAACTCCCCTCACGGTGGAATCCAAAACTGCCATCCCAAATCAAAAATTTTCCGCGCTTGAGCCTGAGGGCTTTGGGGTCTCAACAGCCTGTCTTTTGCTGGGTTTATTCTCTCTTTTGTGTCCCATTGATGCTCATTATTCACCTACCTCCTGACCCATCTGAAAATCATCTGAAGAGCAATGCCTCTGGAATTATGACTCTACTTTTGGGTGCTCTTGCACTCTGACTGGCAGCCCAGTCTAAACTTTTATCTGAAGCTTCCCTGACAGTGTGTCTTCACTAGGTAGCCCTGAAAGGGACATGGCAGTAGCACCAGTGTTGAGTCTTTCCCTTAAATTTTGAGGCTGGGTCCCTTAAAGGTTACACAATTATTAGTCATTATAGCTCCTGCAGAATCTCCTACTAGACTTTGGGTCTCTAGGGCAATCTCATGATTGAGTTAACGTCGTAAAGGCAAATCTATGGTACTTTAAACAGTCAAAATCTCTGTCAAAAACTAGGCAAAATTTAACTTTATGCGAATGAAAGATCCTTTATTTGGTAAAACCTAGCCCTTTAATAGGGACGGGAAAAAAGGACTAAGCTGGAATAAACACATAGCGCTTAAGCTTAATAAGTGTTTGTCAAGGCGATTTATCCTAAGTATTTCATTTGAATGTTTAACTTGTAAATGGGAATTAGCTGATGCTATTCAATTCAAAAGCTAATAATAATTTTGGGACTTTGGTCCAACAAAGAATTGATTTAAAAATATTAACTTAATGTTAATGATAAATTTTAAGCCTTTAGCCCAACAAAAATAATCGTCATAAAACTATTGATTAAGTATGAATATGAAATGTTAAAAATAAGACATTAAAAACCTGAAGTTAAGGCTTACTTTCATTGAGGCAAATCCTGACAGTCCCTTCCTACAATATTTAGATTTTCATTGTAAATTTATTGTCCAGACTGATGCATCACTCACAGGCAGTTGGAGATGTATAGTCTAAGACATGGGAGAATGGCGAAGAACACCCTTTTGCCTTTGCTATTCAGACCCTAAATTTTTTTTAGTACTAGATGGTCTTCAGACCCTAAATTTTCATGAGAGAAAATATGTGGTGATAGAACAGGAATACTTAGCAGTCATATATTCTTACAGCCAATTTTGACTCTATCTTCATGGCACTCAATTCACTGTTTTTTTACTGACCATGCATCCCTAATATGTTTGAACTTCAGGGAGCCTGGGGACTATTAGCCCTCCAGGCGTTAAAGTTTCAAGCCTATAATAACACAATTGACCGTCGTGCAGGGGTGACGCATCAGAACACTTACTAACTATACTGATTGCTCATTATTGCTACACTTAGTTGGCGGCTGATGAATTATTAGATAAGATGATCAGCAGAGAGTATCAAAATGAGCATGAATCAGTCCAAAGATTATTATTGGACTTATGACAAGATTTAGTAATTGAGAACAAGATGTCTCACAAAATCGTTGAGGACAAAACTATGTATTCCCATAACTATCAGCCCAAATGGACATCATAATGGCCAACCATAAGGCCATAGGGAATGGCGGGTTTAAGATTAAGGAGCATCTAGAGCAATACTAAATATTTGGAGCCAATGCATTTCAATATCCTGGAAACGCTAGAGTGCTGTGAAGAGTAGCAAGGCAAAAGACCATTCTAAAAAAGCACATCTTATCAGCTTGTTTGGCCCAGGTTTCCCTGGTATATCATGTCTATTGATGTTGGGCCTCTTCCCACAAACACTTCAAAGGCCAAGTACATTATCGTGGAATTGATCACTTAACTAAATGGGTCAAAGCCATGGTTATTTGGGGAGCAGTATCAGCAACTATGGCAAAGTTCTTCCTTGAAAACATCCTCTACAAGAATGGTTGTCCACAGATCATACTTACGGATAATAATACTAATTACGCTGCCTATGTCCTCACCAAGCTCAACCAATTAATGGGAGTAAGAGGAGTGCTTTCCACTACTAACATATCGAAACCAATGGTATAGTTGAGTGAGCAAATGTGACATTAGTGAATATCATCCAAAAATCAACCTTAAAAACCAACTGAATGGAGTACTTACCTGAGTTCAGTCAATTTTGCCTACAATATCTCCTTACATCCAGCTACCAGTATTTCGCCTTTTCAGTTGTTAAATAGAAAAATACTGACCTACCATCACTACTATAATCAGTCCTTGAGAGTCAAAGTGATAATAATTATCTTCAATAGGTTGAGAAACTTGACAGTACCCTGATAAAGTTGCAAACTCAAGCATTTAACAACAGAATTGGTATGTAAAAAGCCCAACATGTAATGTATATGCAAAAACGTTACACTTTGATTAATTTTGAAGTAGGCAAGGAGGTTCAGTTTTGCAACACACATGGATTGGCTGATTACATAAGTTATATTGTATCTAGATAGGCCGTATGAAGTATTTGAGGTGGGTCAACCTTGGGACAAATATACCACACCAAGAATTTTTCTAGCCAGTACAGGTTTTAACTTGTTTTGAACAAAACCTGAACTAGATTGGAAGCAGGAATTACCCTGCCAGGCTAGCCACCCTTTATATAGGCCATATGATTTTATCAAGAAGACATCACAAATCACTTATACAATAAAGAAAGATAGGACCAGCCATATATGAAACTGTGTTCATAAAAAAGTTTATAAGAAGATTTAATAAGTTGGTTGATTTAGAATTAAATATATTATACTAGCATTGCAAAATAAAATAAAGTAAAATAAATAAAGTATATAAAGCTTAAAACTATAAAAAATATAAAAATGATACATAGAAATGTTATCTATATCTATTGTTTGCTCTTGAGGAGGGGAAGACCTGGTTTCAAATTCATCAGCAATTTAGGCCAAAAACAAGTGCCATAGAAGTGGTAAGCATAGAACTTGATCTTCAGCTACTTTATAACATAACGGCAAAATTTCTAAAGCTGGATGTTGATAATAGTTATGGACTAATTGGTAATCTCAGAGCTTATGTTTCAGTCAAGTGGGGATATTAGATTCTGGTGGTTGACTCAAAAATAAACTCTTTAAAACACTAAATTCTGGCCAATTACCCTATTAAAGAATTTGGTAAACCTTTCTGATTAGCTTTGCATAAAACTGATACAATATTAAAGAAATTGCCCTAAGACTGTTACCAATTATGCTTTAAAATCCCATGGGCTAAAAGCGCTGCAAAAGTTTGCCCCTAATTTTATTGCAATCTGATTTTATGCCTTATTGCAAATTTTGCATGTTAATTTTTAAATTGGCTTGGTAGCACTTGCACATGGACATCTCAAAAAGGTGTACCTAGTGCTATCAAGAGGCCTTCAAATGTCCTGATTAGGGGTACATCATTAAACTGAATTGATGATAAATTTTTCTAAAAATTGATTTTGTTTGCTGTATGATGTAAACTCAATTTGGGCTGATCCTATGACAATTTCGCACATTTTGAGCTGTAATTTTTTTATCTTAAACCTTACTAATTTTGAGAGAATTTTGACATCAATAGATCTAGTAAAGGTCATTGTGCTATCAGTTCTTATGCAAAACTGAAGTGGAAAATAATATCAGGGTAAAATTTCATGTTTGTGATATAGCTAGAAGATGACCTAGAGGTATAAATACCAGCGCTTGCCAAATGTAAAATATCAAGTAAATATCAAATAATAACTAAGTAGTCCAAGAAAAGAAGGTATTTTATCTGAATGAAGATCTTTTTTAATCTTAATACTCTTTTATTTGGTTATCTTATCAGAGTTACTTCCTATTAATAGTGTCAAAAAACTGTTAAGAAGAAAAAATAGCTTATATTTTTGCCTGCATCAGTAGAAGATCTCATATTTGTAGGGAAAATTAGCCTGAGAAATCCAGAAGAGTATGTTAATTTAGATAATCCTATTAAGATTATAAACGGTCAATATACAGGAAGACACTTGGCAAAAACTGAGAAAGTTTTGGCTTGATTTCTTCCCTATATGTTAAGAATTTTAAAAGCCAATAATGTAGCCCTCAAATTTAACGCCCCTTAAGCTCTTGCTGAAAGAGAACATATTTCCTGAAGAAAAAAACTGAGTACCTGATTTACCATGGTACTAGTTGAAATGTAGGAAATGGAATATCATGGCCTATGAATAAATCACCTGATAGTGTTATGCCTAGGGCAAGCCAAAGATAACAGGGTTGTAAGCGCGGGTGTCTATATCCCATAACAGCAGCTCTAGACTGCAAGGCAACAATCTTCCTTTGTATGTAAATTCATAAGAGGGTAAGGAGGAATGTGGGGCTTTCTGCTTAGGTAGAAGTGCAGAAGAGGCGTTCTCAGCTTTGAAAATAAAATCAAGCTTAGAATTCTGAACATAAAGTTTCACCAACATCTCTCCTAAAATCCTATTAGCACAAATTTGTTATTTTTAAATTTATTTATATAAACTTTTTCCTTAAAATAAATTTTTGAAAATGAAATACATAATAAAACAAATAAATCAATAATTTATCATCAGCAGGGGGCTGGTCTTTATGTTGTGCTAGAGAGGAGATTACTGAGCGGTAATTATTGGTTTTGAATGCAAATTATAATTAGATAATAGAAGAGACGTTTTCTCCAGACAATTTTTTAGTTCTAGTTGCCTTGAACCCCACACCATTCTTGGGTTAGTTTGTAAGGTCTAATTATAAATTTGGTTTTCCAGAGACAAAATTTGGTGATGGGTTTGATCCTCATTTCCAATCTTTTTTACTCAACTTTTTACCCAGCTTTGGCTTTTTAGATAAACTATTCTCACCTAGGGTTTTCCCAGGTCTAATTTTTTTATACATTAAAGATAACACCTGGTTGAGACACCTGTTGAAGACAGTAATTGGGACTGTGGGATTAGCTTCCTAACCTTACCTAAATTTGCATATATTGTCTGATTTTCCTAATATAAAACTTGGTAGATTTTAATACTAAGATGGGTTTCAGCTTGGGATGTATTGAGAGAAGGTCCTGGAAGACAGGAAGTAGCATCCGCAATTCATCTCTCATCAAGGGTATTCCCAAGGTCAAAAATTAGGGTGAGAGGCAAGGCTTTGGGTTTGAGCCTTTTATGACCTAAAAGGGTGTTTAACCCTATTAAGCTTAGTAGTCAGATCTAAGGGTCTTACATTACCCTTTCCTAAAAGGACATGGTCTACATTTTCTTCAGGGTTTGGCCAAGACGTAATTTTTGTGAGGGGTAGAGAGTTTAATGGCTTCTATGGTAGCCTTCTTGGAGATGGAGATGATGTGCCTTGGGATTAGCTTTGTGAAACTCCAAATCAACTTGACAATTTTTACAGTCCTTTGATGGGATTCAACTATCTTCATAATATGGGAATTCCCTCCATGATACTAGTATTACAAACTGCATTTAGCTCTTTGTAAGTTCAAGATCCGCTCCAAATCAAACTCTGGCGCATTCCCTACCCTGATGGGATTTATCTCCCTGGGATTATGTCCTTTAAATGTCAATAAAGAGGAGGCATGAAAGGAATTTTGTATCTTCCAGCGGGTGCACTTCTGTCAAGAAATTAATATGACTGGATGATAAGCTATATATCCAGCGGATCATATATATGAGTCAAGGTGAGCCTCAAGATTAAGTAGAAGATATGTTGATATGGAGCAAATCTATTGTAGTACTGATAGTTGGAAAATTGAGGGAATCTCGCCAAAACCACGAAATAGAACAAAACCCCTGAAATGGAATGAATAGGAGATTACTAAATGGAATGGTTGAAATCAACTAAGAATACTAAGGATGAGAGTTTAGTGGGAAAATGAGAAGAGGAAGGCTTTTAGGAGTTAGCAGAGATAGTCTGCGTTTTATATATCTATAAAAAAGTGTTGGTTGGGGCAATAGCTCCTATTTTATATCAGTTTTTTAAGGATTGGCAATCTTCATATTGTCCATCAGTCGCTAAGTGGTGATTCAACTGTGTAACAAGTGTAGAGGATCTAAGAAATACTGCCAAAAGTTAACAGCGGTGCTCACTACAGGGTCTACTGGTCAACTGTAGTACAACGGCACTAGAGCATCATGGCGAGCCCACATTCATTAAGCTAAAAATTTAATAGGATTTTGCAACCAATACTCCAGATTACCAATGAAGGCCTCTTATGAGGAACTGGCACTATTCACGGTGATGGAACCAGGGGATGAGGATACTAGGATGGAACTGCAGTTAGGCTCTTGTCCAGCATTGGAGTCAGACCAACATGGCAGGTACTAATGTGACCCCTCAACAACTGCGGGGTATCATAGAATGCTCTTGCGGGGTTACTGCCTTCATTAAGAAGATGTGGAACACATGCTCTGAGTTTTTTTATAATATACAGGACCAAGAATCACATTACAAAATTGTATGTCATACCTCGACGCTACTACAATGGGGTTGTCTCACCATCTCAGAACCCATGGAGCTGTTGAATACTTGGTTGCATAAATTCAGCCTTTGATCCGCCAACTACTGCATGTGTTGCCCAACATAACATTGAGATTGGCAATGTCATGCGCTTCATGCAGGCACAGCAGAACGACACTCACCACTTACTTAAACGCCTTGATCACTCTTTCTCAGAGATTCATGGGGCGTTAGTGCACATAGACAACTGTGTTGTGGACGTCCGCCATCACCTAGATGAATTTGTCCCACATTTGAATCACGAGTTACCCTGAGTAATAAGAGAATTGTTAGACTAGCGTGAGCTTTTTGCTGAATATTTCTAGGACGTCATGATGCTGGGTAGTAACACTGAGCGCTTCATGGTGGAAATGGAAGAATGAGCAGAAGGGATTGAAATGGTGGTGGCTCAGACTAGGGACCAAGTTACCCTGTTATAGCAGCAGATGGCTGATCACGTCAACTTCATGGCACTCAAATTTAGTCAACTTTGTGCTGAGTGGAGTAACTAGCGGATGGTTGACCACTTTGATAGCTCTTTTTTGGCGACCTCAGAACACAGCCAATTGTTAGGTAAGATAAATCAGGTGGAGTTTTTCAGTAAGGCAGCTTGGGGCTGAGCCATTACCCTCCCATTCATTAAGATGGTGGAGTACTCTGATATAAAAGTGCTCTTGGATAACCTTCAACGGCCAAATGAGGATTTGGTGCAGGAATGAGCCGCTCTAATCAATCAAGTGGATGAAGCAAACTGACAAGCTTGTGACGCTGGTCAGCAGAATGCAATAATGCAGGGAACATTGGAGGATGTCCTTTTACGACTTCATTAAATGGAGCTTTAGATGGACACTGAGCGTGAATTATGCCACATGTTATATAAAGAATTTGAAGAGCTTAGGCAGGGGGTGAGAGACGGATGGTGTTGGTGCTATTCAGTTAAAAAGGAGCATATAATAGACGAATTTCTTCTCTGAACAGATGGGTGATTGAGGTAAGGGTGCAGTCAGCGGTGAGTCTGCCAAAGAATGCTATGGATTAACCAGCGATTACCCCCAGGGTACACAGCAGTTATTCCCCATAATCCAACCTCTTCCTGGTCTACTTTGGCGGATTTGCATCTACCCACATGACCCTATTCTGGCTCTCAAGGGGATGTTCCCCTTAAACAATCCTATCCTATCCCGTCTGCCGCTCTAGTCCAAAGCATGGAGACGCGTGATTTTGTTTAGATCAAAAGGTTGCCACCTTTCAGTCATGATAGGAACATGCATGGATATTTCAAACGATTCAAATTTGCCATGGAGGGAGCATCAGATCAGTGGAAAGCTAAACTGTTGCTATCCGCTTTAGATTTCAAAAGCGTGGACTATGTCACAAGTTACCTAAAGAGTAGTGGTATAACGTATCAGGAGGTGAAGGAGACTGTGCTCCATCTGTTCAGGGGCGTGGCAAAGATGGCGCAACGCAAGGCCAAATTCCTAAAAATATAGTTTCAAAAGAACGAGTCATTGGTGGAGTTTGCAGAGTGGTTCACAGTTGAAGCTCATGTATTAGTGGGAGAAAATATCTTAACCAGCAAGGATGTAGGCATAGCCATGATGGCGACGGTCAAGCCATATCACAAATTTTCATAATTCTATGACTCACATAATGCATGAAGATGCGGAGCTCCTACAAATTGGTGACACTTTATGCCATCTTTCTGTCACATTCAGTGCTTCCAATGTGGAGTGGAAGGCCCCTGTCATCGCCACCGCATCCTCATCAGGAAATGGACTGCAGCAACCCAGTTATATTCCGTTGGGAAATCCTTGGATACCCAATATGTTAGCAGGCCCTTTCTGCCCTCCTTATGCTCAACCAGCTCATCCCCGGCCTAATTTCAATCCTTCAGCTAACCTTTGACCTGGACCTCCAGGTGTGAACCATAGATGGTATCCATTTATAAATTCTTGTTTCTTGTGTGGCCAAAAAGGTCACTATGCGGCGAACTGTCCAGGAAACTTGAATATTCATGCAGTGTCATCTGTGTTGATTGAACAAGAAAAAGCTCAAGCGTAGTAGAGACAGGACGCTCTAACTCCGCTAACCCAAAAGTAAAATGTCCCTGACGATTCCCATGAGTCTTGTTGCGTTGTCCCAATACCAGTCCTGACGATTTATTATATCAACAACTTCCTCATAATATTTCAGACCCAATCCAAGAGAGCAGCCATACCCATTCAGGCTCTGAGTTCCGCCGAGATGTGCAAAATCTGTATGCTTGACAAATCCTTGAACAAAATGGCAAAGTGATGTTGGACCCTCAGCAGACATCGCCTCCCTAGTGAGGGTAGACGTAGCCATCCAAGTAGAAAAGATCGCCAAGGAGTATCCTCGTGGCAGTGTGGGTAATGGCACTATTCTTGGTTACAAAAAGCCCTTTGACATTCACATAATAAACACCAATGGTTCTTCTTATTTGGAGTGTACTTACTGTGATATTTTTATTCAGAACACAAAAATCCGAGCTATTGTAGATACTGGTGCGCCAGTTAATATAATCTCCACCAAGCTCGTGGCTAAGCTTCCACTGAAGCCTGATGTGGAACACAGAGTAATGTATGGTAAGCTGCGGGGGCACAGAGCACTGTGTCAGAAGGAGCTTACAGCGCGTTACCTCTAAGATTTGGCTCAGTTAGGGCTTACGCTCCAGAGGTGGTTCTGACTAATAATCACTATGACATGTTGATTGGGGCCACGTTCATGTGGCGATTTGGGGAAGTGGTCAATATGGCGGAAGAAACTATTAGTATCCTGGGACAACTGATCCCCATTTACTTTACCTCTAGCGGAGTCCCAAAGGACCCAATCCACTCCAGTCACATCAATCTGACGTATATCAATGGGGTGATTCCTGTTTGATATCAGTGGATAAAAAATGGACCAGAGCCCTCCCTAACCAGATCTATGAGTACAAAGGTATTCTGCTGTGAGCTGCGAGCACTTTAAGCATACCATCTGGGCATCAGGTCATTCTAGGGATGGAGCTTGAAATTGACATCCCAGAAGGTTTTTCCAGGGAGATTATGGGGCTCTACCAGCAATCATGGCTCGAACCCCAAGTGGCTCCTAGTTTACTCTTGCCAGGGCGCAGGAAATTGAAATTATTAATAGCAAACCTACAGAAGGAGTCTATGATGGTCTAAGACAATAAGTGGTGGCTTATTAACACCTGATACTATTGATGATGTTCATCACATTCATGACTTTGGTTCTTGAGAGGATCTTTACCTACCAGTAAAAACCCCAATCAGCATAATGGCAGTGGTTCTGCGGGAAGCTCTGACTGGGCTGTCAGAGGAACAGAAGGATAGGGTAATGGCCCTGTTTGAAAAATACTGAGGAATCTTTGAATTAACAAAACATGACTTAAATGTATGCGGGGGGTAGTGCATTAGTAGACATGGCGATCACCCCCCATTCATGACCCATTTGGTGCTCAAAAGCATCGGAAGAGGTTGTCTCCAATGTGATAGACCAATTGATTGAACAGGGGATGTTAGATCCATCCAAAAGTCCGTGGGCATTGCTGATGCTTATTTTAAAGAAAATAGATGACACTAACTAGGTGGGCATTGATTACCAGAAGCTTAGCATCACAAAGAATAACTCCTATCCCTCCCACAGATTTACAACGCTTTAGATTGACTGGGAGGGGCTAATTATTCTTCTTCCATGGATTTGATATTGGGGTACTGGAAGATCAAGTTGCCAGTGGTGGAACATGAGAAATGCGCTATAATCATCTTGAAGGGGTTGTTCCAGCTAGACTTATGCCACAGGGTTTGTGCAGCGCCCCAGCTACATTCCAGCGTGCTATGAATACGACCTTAGGTGACTTGAAGCTGTCCTGCGTTCTAGTCTACCTTGATTATATCAATGTGTTCTCCTGGACGTTCACAGAGCATCTTGACCACTTAGAACAAGTGTTCCGCCGACTTTCTGATGCTAATATCAAGTTCAAGCCTCAGAAGTGTCATTATTTTCAAGGAACAATTGGAATACCTTAGGTTTGTGGTGGACTAAAAGGGCTTAAACCGCAGCCAGCAAAGGTGAAAGCTATAAGTAAAATGGTTTGGCCAGGCAATAAGCATGATATCCAAGTGTTTTTGGGGATGGTTGGTTGCTACTGGCGGTTCATTCCAAATTTCAGTTATATTTGGGCAATGCTCTATAAATTAGCGAAGAAAAATGCCACTTTTGACTGGACTGAACGATGCCAAAATGCTTTTGATGCCTTGTGGACCACGTTGGCAAGTGCGCCAGTGTTGCAATATCCCATTTTTAAAAAATAATTTATTGTACAAACGGACGCTTCTATTTCTGCCATAGGAACCGTGCTATCCCAAACAGACGATGAAGGCGTGGAGCACCCCATTGCACTTTGCAGCCAAAGCCTAAATTGTCATTAACAAAATTACAACGTGATTGAGCGGGAGTGCTTGGTGGTGATATATGCTTATAAACAGTTCTGGAGATACCTCCATGGGGTGAATTTAAAGTGGTAACCAATCATGCCTCCTTACATTGGCTGCAGAATCTTTGGGAACTTGAAGGGCGGCTCTTGTGGTGGGCCCTGAAGCTTAAAGCATATGACTTTGATATTATACACTGGCTAGGGGCAAAGCGTCAGAATGCAGACTGTCCCTTATAATTACTGATAGTTGCTATCACAGAAGATTTGCTGACATCATGTATGAGAAAATGGTTCTTGGCAAATATCTCAACAAACTGCCACATGTGATCAAAGTGTTGGAAGGGCTGTGACGGAACACCTTTTTGCATGATGGGGAACTGTTGCAATTTTGAATGGTATTACTAGGATCTGTCAGGTTATTTGCACAGGTCGAACCCACAGAGCAACGGATGGACAATGTGGGGATTGTCAGTCCTTTGGATGCACTTGAAAATATACTATAAAATAGGAGCAATTGCCCCAACCGATTCTTTTATTTAATTTTATAAATACAGCTACTTTTCGCTGTCCCATCTCGTCTTCACTAAAAAAACCTACCTCTCTCAATCGCCCATTTTGCTTATATATGTCAGCTTCAGGCGATACTATTTCTCATTGCTTGGGTTATTCTATTCCGCTAATTCTCCTCAAATTTGGCTTGTTATTCTTAATCCTCTGTCGCCCTATTTGTAGGCGATTTACTTCGTATTCATCAAATATCAACATCGCCTTATTGCCTTATTGCCTTATATAGAGGCGATCCAATAAACTCATTACATCCAATAAAGACCTGTTATATCCCAATATCGCCTCATCTCAAGGCACTCAAATAATTGTAACTGATACTATGTTTGGCAGGATCCTGCCCAGCTATCCCACAATTATTGTCCAGTCATATCAAAATTGTGACATTACCCCCTCCTTGACTGGACAATAAGATCCTATTGTTTGTAAGGTCAGAGGAACTTTGCATGTACTTGGTTAATGATCCAACCACTTGTAGGATCCTTGATAGTATATGCATCAACTCCAGTTTTCTCTATTACTTCAAATGGACTGACCCAAATACTAGCCAGCTTGTGCTTCCACCCAAATCCATGCTGATTGTGAAAGAGAACCATATCGCCTTCCTTGAATGGCGCCAACCCACTACGGTGTGCCTGATCAGCGGCCTGATTCCTAATCTTCTTAGCCAAGCTGAAGAATATGCTTCTTTGTAGTTGATCAGAATGTTTGCAAGGTTAGTCAAATAGCAGGTGGGGTTCTAGTCTGCCAGTGTCTTCTACACATGCATAAAGCAATGCTGGAAGAGCCAGGTGTCAGCTGTATAGTAATTGGAAGGGGCTCTTCCCCGTGGCAGAATGGTAACTAATGTTATAAGCAAACACGGCGGTGGAAAGAAGAGAGCTCCAATTGAAAGGGCGATCCATTACTAATTTTCAGAGTATGTTCACCAGAGTTCCATTCACTCGTTCGACCATTCCATTGTACTTGGGGTGTATGGGGTCATCAGAACTCCGCGGATTCCCATAAGCTCATTCAGCTTGGGGAGGATGTGCAAGGTGAAGTTGGTGCCATTATCAGTGAGAATAAACTGAGGGCAGCTGTGCCACTGAATAATGCATTCCAACACAAATTTAGCCACCGTAACTGCCCCCAAGCTCATATTGCCCTTGCTTCAACCCACTGAGTCAAGTGGTCAATAGCCACTAGAATGTACTTACAACGGTTGGCTCCTGTTGGCAAGGGCTAATGACATCAAGGGAGACCATATGCCAAGCGAAATGTGGCTTTACTAACTGATATGACATCATATGGTGAAATGGCTTCTCCACTTGGCACTGATGGCAACAGGAAATAGTTTTGAGCACATCAAAACTCATACTTTCCCAATAGTATCGTGGGTGTAACAACTCCATAGTCCTACACATGCCACCATGCCTGACTGCTCTGTGAGCACTCATAATGATTCCCAGCCATGCGGAGGGCCATGGGAAATTCACTGTAGAATCGCCTATTATTTTGTACAGCTCTCCATTCCATTAGAAGGTATTCATGCGCATTTCATTTAACACTTTGATTACTTGGGGCGGTTCATTGTTATATATTCTGCTGAGCATCTTATCATAAATCACGTCGCTGAGGTCTACTGTCACCACAATAGTCAGTAATCGAGATAAACAGTCAGCATTCTGGTGCTTCGCTCCCAGACAATGAAGAATCTCAAAATCATAAGCCTGTAACTTGAGAGCCCATTGAGCCAACCATCCTTCTGGTTCTTTGAGATTCTGCAACCAGCGTAATGATGCATGATCAGTTATGATTTTAAACTTTACCCCATGCAGATAGACTATGAATTGTTTATATGCATAGATTACTGCTAAGCACTCTTGCTCGGTCACAGTATAATTATGCTCATGACAGTTCAGACTATGACTACAGAACGCAACAGGATGTTCTTCTACCTCATCATCTTTCTGAGAAAGTACTGCTCAAACAGCGGAAAGGGATGCATCTGTCTGAACAATAAACTCCCGGTTGAAGTTTGGATATCACAACACTGGTGCGCTGCTCAATGCTGTATGGAAAGTGGATTGACAACGTTCCATCCATTTGAACACAGCGTCCTTCTTTAACAACTCGAATAGTGGGCCCCAATACAGCTAAAATTAGGGATAAAGCGTCGGTAGTAACTTACCATTCCCAGAAATACCTGTATGTTGCGCTTACTATTGGGAGTAGTCATTTGGCTGATGGCCTCCACCTTAGCCAGTTGTGGCTGCAGCCCAGTTGAGTCTACCACAAACCCCAGGTATTCCAGATGATCTTTGAAAAATTTACACTTTCAAGGTTTAATTTTAATGTTCGCCTCAGACAGCCAGTGGAATACTGCTTCAAGATGGTCGAGGTGCTCTGAAAAGGTTCAAGAGAAAACGTTAATATCATTGAGGTATACTAGGATGCATGACAGTTTCAGGTCGCCAAGAATAGTGTCCATGGCACTCTGAAAAGTAGCCAGAGCGTTGCACAGTCCTTGAGGCATCCGTGTTGGTTGAAAAAAGCCTTTAAAGTTAATCACAGCGCATTTTTCCTGTTCTGCCAAAGATAACTTGATTTGCCAGTAGCCTGATATTAAGTCCATCGCAGAAAAGTAGTGAGCACCCCCTAATTGGTCCATAGCATCATCAATTCTGGGCAAGGGATATGAATCCTTTTTTGTAACACTGTTGAGCTTCCAGTAGTCTATTACTACCTGGTTGGTGTCGCCCTTCTTTTTTACAATTAGAAAAGGCGAAGCCCATGGGCTCTTGGATGGCTCAAGCATCCCTTGTTGTAATAACTTGTCAATTTCCTCAGTAACCACGTCTTCTGCTGCCTGAGAATGGCAGATTGGCCAAGACCTTATTGGAGGATGATTGCCGGTGTCCAATCAATGGACCACCCCCCAAGCACACCCTAAAGCATGACTGTCAACAGCGAAAATCCCCTTGTATTTCTGAAATTAAGCTATTGTTTGGTCTTTTTATTCATCCGTTAATCCCAATAAATTACTCTTCAGTACCATCTTTAGTACATTGGCCAATGTTCCGAGTGATAGATCAAATTCATCCAATGATCCAAAATCATGAACCTGATGGGCCTCGTCTATGGGAATCAGATGTAGATATGCTATAGTTTGGTGGCGGCGGATTTGCATTGGTTCACTCTTCAGGTTTGCTAACAAAACCTTATTCTCTCCATGTCCTGGAAGAGTAATACCTAGAGCCACGTGAGGCTCAAACTGTGTTTGATGATATAGCCCAATAACTTCCTCATATAACCTACTTGGCACTTCCACCTCTAACTCAGTATTCACTAAGACTTGTTGGCCGGAAGGGATAGATACGGGCCCTGCTGCTCAAAGAGGTATCCCTTGATATTCATAGATCTGCTGGGGAGGGCCCAAGTTTTGCGCTTTAGTCGATGGTAGCAAACAGGCCATACCCCATCACTATAGGCAAGGTTGATATGGCTCGTATGCACCAGATCCTTTGGTACTCCACTAGTAGTAAAGTAAATTGGGATCTGCTGACCCAGAATGGCGAGGGTCTCCTCCGTCATATCAATGACAGCCCCAAAATGATGCAGGAAAGTGGTCCCAATTAAAAGGTCATAGTTTTCATTTAGTAACACAATTTCCAGAGCCACAATGACAATGGACCCAAAGCGCAGAGGTAGCGCACTATAAGCTCCATTGGAGACAGTGCTTACAGCTCCAGCAGTTCCGTAAACCATGTGATGGTCCACATCAGGTTTCAACGTCAACTTTGCAATTAATTTAATGGAAACTATGTTGACTGGAGCACAAGTATCTATTATAGCGCGAACTCTATTTTTTGCTACAAAAATATCACATTATGTATACTCAGAATAAAAAAAATATTGACTGTTTAATATGTAAACATTTATGGGATCTCTTTTTCCAAGAAAACTCATAATCCCCTTTCCAACTTGGGGGTATTCTCTGACAATGGCATCTACTAGAAGGGCGACGTTCACTCCTTTCGAAGTTGGTGCATCCATGGCAGAATCAGTCGGTCCAAGGAATCTTGATCAAGCATTTGACAGGCATAGGGCTTCAGTTGTTTGAGGGACTCATTTTCCACCGCCGCCTTAACTTGAGCTCGGGTTACTATGTTTACTCCTTCAACTGGCTGCTGGTATAAAATTCCTTCATCATACTGAGAAACTTTCGCAGGGTATACTACTATTAATTTGGGGACGTGTTGAGTGGGTATCGCGGAGGTAGAGGGTCCCGTCTCTACTCCGCTCCATCCTTTCCCTGGTAGTATTGGTCTTGTTGTACATAATTCACATGGCGATTATGGCATAATTTTCCAAATGACCAGAGCGACCACATTCTTAACAATTAACCCATAAGAACAATGTCTCAGGTTATCATAAGCGAGTCCAGACCGGAAAGGTTGGGGTCATTTTGTATACCCAGTCCCAGGTCAGTAAGCCAATTGTTGATGGTTGGCATAATTGGGACCAGGCCAATAACTAGGTTGCTTGCAGTTGTCATGGCCAACCCATTTACGCTGATTGAACTGTTGATTATAAAACTGGCTGAGGACAAGGCGCAGAGTTATAGTAAGGCCAAGGATTACTAAATGGAGCTGGAGGCGGACAATAGTATTCTCCAGAATAAGAGGGTACTGTGGCAGTGGTAGTCTTATGATCTGAATTCGGCAGCGAAAAGTTAGAGGATACCTGACATAAGAACTGTACAATCTTAAGCAGAGGTACGTCATCATCCAGAAGCGGCGAAATAACATTAGAAAGTTTATGATATGGCTTCACTGCAGTGGACATGGCAATGCGCATGTCGGCTTCTGCTAAGTACTCAGCTTCAATCAGTACATGGGCTTCAGTTGTGAATCAATCAGCAAACTCTATGAGAGTCTCTTTTCAACAAAATCCAATTGTTAAGAATTCCGCCTTCCGCTGTGACATTTTTAAATTCCCCCAAACAAGCGATTACGGTTTCCTTTACATCCTTATAGGTGTTAGAACTACTTGGGAGGTAACAGGTAACCTTATTGGCGCTTCCTACATCCAGGGAAGGTATTAACAACTTAGCCTTCCATTTATTGAAGGGCTCCTTCCACTGCAAACTCATATTGTTTAAATAACACATGGATGTTTCCATTGTGGTAAAATGGGGGTATCTTTTCAATATTAATTTCCTCTTCTCATTCACAGTTTTTTCGCCCATACTGAGGAATAGAACGAGACCCAAAAGCAGATTCTTGATGAGGAGTGGGATTAGCAGAAGTTGGGATATTCGTCGCTTCAGGGGTAGCATGACCTTTGGTTGTAAGAGGTACTGCACAATATTTGAGATAAGTTTTGTTATGACTCATATAAATATCTGGTGCTATCATCATGAGTCTAGTAGCTTTGACCAGCGCTGTTTTCTCCTATTTAAGATGCCTCTTCTTGATAGTCATTTTTGTCTAGCGAGATGACTGAGAAGGAGTGGTTAATCTTTGTTCTGCATATTGCAGCCGCTGGGCGATATCATTCAGTTGTTCAGCAAATACTTTGTTTTGTAGTCCCAAGATTTGCATTTGACTAAGCGTACTATCAAGTTGGTGCATGACCGCGTTATGTTCTTTAAGGAGTTCATCTTGGTTTAGGAGTACCGCGTCCAAGGTGACTTTGAGTTCCTCATATTCAGCTGATGTGTGGTTTTGGGAAGACTCCCAATGACATGGCTTGGGTAAGGCATGGCTGGCGACTGGAGTTCCGGAGCATTAGGTGGTTGATCAATGGGCTCCCTGTAGTGAGCACCACTGTTGTAATTTTGAACGGTATTGCTAGGATCCATTGGGTTATTTGCACAGGTCGAACCCACTGAGCAATGGACGGATGATGTGGGGATTGTCAGTCCTTTGGATGCACTTGAAAATATACTATAAATTAGGAGCAATTGCCCCAACCAATTTTTTTATTTAATTTTATAAATAAAGCTACTTTTTGCTGTCCCATCTCATATTTGCTAAAAACCTACCTCTCTCAATCGCCCATTTCGCTTATATACATCAGCTTCAGGAGATACTATTTCTCAATGCTTGGGTTATTTTATTCCGCCGATTCTCCTCGAATTTGGCTTGTTATTCTTAATCCTCTGTCACCCTATTTGTAGGCAATTTACTTTGTATTCACCAAATATCAACATCGCCTTATCGCCTTAACACCTTATATAGAGGCAATCCAATAAACTCATTACATCCAATAAAGACCTGTTATATCCCAATATCGCCTCATCTCAAGGCACTCGAATAATTGTAACTGATACTATGTTTGGTGGATCCCGCCCAGCTATCCCACAATTATCGTCCAGTCATTAAAGAACATGACAGGAACTATATAAGCATATTGGAGAATTGATTCTGAGTTTCCTGAAGTCTTCCACTAAACCAGCAATCATTATGGATGCTCATAGAGCGGTAGGTTATGGTGGGTTGTAAAAACGTTGGAGTTCTTGTAATCCCGCTACTATCGGGAGAGCATGCATTATGATTTGGTGGAGATGGTGGGTTGCTGTCATCAGTGCCAAGGGAGAAAATTTTCCACAAGAAGACCACCTATTAGCTGGTTAAGCCCCGTTTTGCATGGCATACTGTTTCTTTTGACATGGTGGGGCCTTTGCCAACTGGCGCAAACTAATTTAGTACATAATGGTAGCAATTGATCATTTAACAAGATGGGAAGAAAGACCAATTAATGACTTAGGGGTTGTCACCACCGTGAAGTTTATCATGAGGTGTGACATACAGATACATGGCTAGCTGCAGTTTATCCTCATGGACAATGGAACCAACTTCACGTTGCATATCTTGCCCAAATTGAACGAACTGATGGCAATCCGTGGGGCTTGACTACACCCACCACCCCTGAAACTAATGGAATGGTGGAACGGGTCAACGGGATATTGGTAAACATTCTCCACAAGCTTGTAAAATATTGACCCTCTGAATGAAGTACCCTCCTACCCACCGCTGTCTTTGCATATAATATCAGCTACCACTAGTCCACCAGCAAGAGTCCTTTCCAACTGCTCTATAGTAGACATCCTGCTTTACCCGCTCTGCTTTACTTGTGTGTGAAAGATACTGGCGGCGATGAACTGCAGCGTTATTTGACCAATTTAGCAGAGATGCTGATAAAACTATAAATAGAAGTGTATTATAAAAGCTTAGCTAAGAAGATTTGTGATCAGGTGGCTGCCCAAAGTAGACATAGCTGACTCCCACAGTTTGATGTAGGAGATCATGTCTTGTTCCGTGGCCAACATGGATTTGTAAGGAAGAATAAGCTCGCTAACATTTGGATTGGGCCATTTGAGATTATCAGGAAGAATAGTATTGGTGCTTACACCATTAAAAACTTGCAGGTGGTTAGATTTACAACAGAGTTCACACAAAGTTCCTCTGACCATACAAGCAATAGGAGCTTATTGTCCAGTCAAGGGGAGTAATGTTAAGAAATTAATATGACTGGATGATAAGCCATATATCCAGTGGATCATATTATGTGAGTCAAGGTGAGCCTCAAGATTGAGCAGAAGATATGTTGATGTGGAGCAAATCTATTATAGTACTGATAGTTGGAAAATTGAGGGAATCCCGCTAAAGCCTCGAGATGGAATGAAAACCTCTAAAATGGAACAAATAGAAAAATAGTAAGTGGAATGGTTGAAAAATTAACTAAAAATACCAAGGATAAGGGTTGAGCGGGAGAATGAGAAGAGGGAGGCTTTTAGTAGTTAGCAGAGATAATCTGCGTTTTATATATTTATAATAAAAGTGTCAGTTGGGGAGATAGGTCCTATTTTATATCAGTTTTTATCAAGGATTGGCGATCTTCATATTGTCCATCCCTTGCTCAGTGGTGATTCACCTGTGCAACAAGCGTAACGGATCCAAGTGATACTGCCAAAAGTTAACAACTTCCACGTAGAAAGATCTGTTGTTCAGCAGTTGTGAAATGGGGAAAGGATCTGCATGTTGCAAGCCATCTTATGACATGGCACATCATGGTGCAGATTCTTGGTATCAACCATAGCCAGATCACTTACTTGGTAGTCCAGAGCTGCACAACATTTTTTGTCTGCAAAACTCTTGGTATTTTGGTGATCTAGTAATGCTGTTGCTGGACCTGGAAATAAACCTTATGATGTTCTGAACAAAGTTGTCCGCTGCTGGAATATTGCTGCAGATTTGAGGTCCAATGGTTAAGGCAGGTTTATATCCCAAGTTGGAGTACATGGGTGAAACCTCTATTGATGCATGTAAGGATTTGGTGTTCAAGAACTAGGATAAAGGGAGATCTGATGCTATGTGTTATGAGAGGCGGTGGCATAGCATCAGAGCTACTGATCCAATGACTGTTTGGTTAGTTAAGTTTAGACACAGAATGAGGGTGGTATGCTGATGATCTACAGGGTTTGACCTTCAGTATGTCGCATTAAACCTTCCAAAGTCCTAAAGTAACCTAAAAAGCCTTTATCACTAATTACCTCCTGAGGCGATCTGAACAGGAGAAATCATGTGAAAAAAACAACCGCGCCATTTCTTCAGCTGTAATGGTTGTCATGCAGGTGATGAAGATGGTATACCTTGTTAAGTGATCCACCAATATCATGACTATATCATAACCCTGTGATGGTGAAAATCAACAATGTAATCCACCAAAATAGAGGCCTATGGCCTTTCTTCTTGTTAAAGGGGTGGAGAAGACCATTCTATCTTGTTGTGTCTGATTTAGAATGAGCACACGTAAGACACCCTTCTATACATGTAAGGACATTCTTTGTGAGGCCATTACAATTGTACCCACATTTGTCCGAATTTGCGTATTTTCTAAAACCAGAATGCCCCATGGTAGGGGATTGTAATGTTCTCTTAAACCTATTTCATAGTTAAGAAGGAATCCAGACTTTATAGTGAATATAGATTACCCTACCCTTTTGGGAATATCATCTAGATGGGCCTTATTTATGTCAATCTTAGCTAGGAGGTTGCGATCATTAAGGTCTGAGGACTGGTATGCCAAAACCACATCAAGAAGAAAGGCATTTTTCGTTATAATGCTATCACTGAATTAGAAGTAATAACTTTAAAATTGGGTCAGATGAGGGAGCTGGAAAATAATGGGTTTGGAATCATAGGAGTTAGAATTTGAATTTGGGGTATTGCACTATAGAAATGGCTGGAGGTGTGGGGGTCATTATTATTTTGGGAGGAATTACTGTGAATGAGTCAGAATCTTTATCCAAAGTGGACCCATCAGAGGCTCAAGACGTAGGCTATCTGGTAGAATATGGGCAGCCCCTTTGACAAACTCATATCTGAAGTCAAAGTTTAGAAGGTCACGGTGAGTTCTAGCTTACCTGTGAGCTAATTTTTGGGGTTTGTGATATTATGTAAGAAACTTGTGATACATGTGCACAATCACTAGATGCTTAGCACCCTACAAAGGTAACGCCAGTGCATCAATAACCACACAACTACAGCTATCACTTTGTCATATATATGGCCCAACAGCGCTCAATTACATTAAATTTTCTAAATAAGTATGTTACTGGATGTTCAGACCTTCTTGTTTTACAAAAGAACTGCAATAACTGCCATGCCTGAGGCGATGCATGTCAAAGTAAAGGGATTGTCTTAATCATCATTTTTCAAACAATAGTTGTAGAAAAACTTCCTTTATTACATCAGGAGCTTTCCGGCGCTCTGGGGTCCAAACAAAATGGGCAATCTTACCAATAAGAGGTATAAGAGGTTGGTAACTTATAATTAGCCGGTGAAAAATTCTCAGAAAAGTGACATATTAAAATAATTACACAATTACTTCTTTATCACAGGGGTAGGAAAAGAGATAATGACCTCTAGTTTTAAAGGTGCAATAGCGTGACCATTCTTCAATTCCAATTTTTCAAAGAACTACACTTCATCCTTGTAAAAAACTCATTTAGTTGGCTTTGCAACTAGCTCATATTTATGAAGGGCTAAAACCACTGCCATCAGATGCTTGGCATACTGCTCTGCATTGGGGGATTTAACAAGAATACTTTCACATGTAAATTGCGCAATAGAATATGAGATTCCCCAAAGCGGCATCAATGTGGCACCAGAAAACTACATACACATTCTTCAAGCCAGAGGGCATACTTTGAACTAATAAATGCCATACCGCGTCCAAATGGCATTCAGACATTCCTGACCAGACTTCACCCACACTTGATGAAACGCATTAACATGGTCAAATTTGGAGAATATTCTTGACTTGGAAATGGCTTATGGTATGGCAATTTCTATGGTAAGGTAATTTGGATCTGGGGCAGTGAAATTGTTCAGATGATCATAGTTCACATAGGGTATCAGATTGCCATCAGGTTTCTGTAAAAAATTCTAGTCAAACATGACATGGTTGAGTATTTTTAATCATACACCCCTTCTTCACCATGTCATCAATCCAGGTCTTTAAATACTGAGCTAATTATACTATGTAGGGGAACAAAGGGTAGTTAATTTTAATAAGGTAAGTTGTCAGCTTAAAATTTAAATCAAAAATAGTGTGCTTAGTAAGCTGATTAACCTTTCTACGTCAAAGATTAGCTCAAAGGGAGCGAGAATATTTGGCAAAGTAGGTAACTCAGGCATAAAATCTTGTAATAGTATCACTCTGTTGCCACCACCTCATTCCATGTTGCCAATCTGGGGAGAAGAGAAATTTCACCCAAAAAGATAGCTAGAGGTAAAGGCTAACATTAGTCATCTAAGATAATACTCATTTACTGGCGGTGCCTATATCCCACTCCTAAAAATCACAGGGTATAATAATACTTTATTGACCACGAAGTTTTCCACAAAGTTATATTCATGTGAAATAAACCTCAGTGGTTTTCGAAAGGGGAGTATGAGAATAGGGATACTAGATGCCCTCAGTACCAGTAAACTAGGGGTAACTTTAAGATCCAATTTTTGCATACTTTAGAATCAATGTAATTTCAATTGGCTCCAGTGTCCATAAGGATGGTTATCATGACCTTACACTGTCCAACCGTGATATGCATGGGAACAAGAAATAAGAATGGTTAAATTCATTAAATTCATTAAGGGGACAAAGAATGGGATCTGACTTCTTAGCCTTGGGACTCTTTCGCACTTAGTGTAACTGTTTATAAACTGTGGTCATAGTGGTAGTCCTAGCATATGAGAGTGAAAATAATAGTTTTCAGGGTCAGAGAAAGCCAAACAGTATAAAGATCTTCATACACTGATCACACGGCGCTTTCCTTCAACCTGATGAGCCATAGAGAAGTGATAGGCTGATATTTCTGGATCCGCAGGTTCTATAGGGATTGAAACCAATCTAAAGGTTCATGGGAGATGTTTTCACATAAAACAAATCCTTGGAACATGAAGGTTCCACATGAAGCAAAATAGATTCTTCAGAACTATAGGAGTTGGTATAGTAGTCATTTGAGCGGTAACAGAATTCATTTTATGGAGCAACTGGATTCATAAATTCGTACTCCAGTTTACAAATTCTAAATTTAAGCTCGTTTATTTTCTTAGGCTTAGGGCGAGCCAAGAGAAAACTGAGCTGAAATCGCGGGTGTCCTAATATCTTTAACAAATACTCCAGACTGCAAGGCAACGATCTTCCTTTGGGTGTAAATTTATGGGAGGGTGAGGAGGGATTTGGGGTTCCCTGTTGAGGTGGGAGAGCAGAAGTTGCGTTCTCAGCATTGATTAAGCTATCAAACTAGAAGGCAGAACATAAAGTTTCGCCATAATCTCACCTACAATAATTGTTAGAATCCTAGCACTTTAGTGCCTGCAGGTGCTTTTGGCACAGGAATTCGACAATATTGTGGATACTAGAGTATTAAACTCTTGACGCTTAGAAAAATTTCCAGGGGAAATAACCACAAATGAAGCTTAGTTCTTATGGTAGTTCATTTATAACCAAAATAAAGGGTAAAAGCAATCCCCTATTATGATGTTGACTTCTTGTATTTAAGGTAAGTCAAGGCTTAAAATGAGATTTGTGGCGGATCTAAAAATAGGTAAGAGGTCGCTTGAATTAGATAAATGCTAATTGAGCTGATTAAAACACTTGTGATTCTTTCTGCTTTGACAAGGATTTTGTGATGGGCGTTGGATCATCCTCTGCGATGAAGTAACCATGGCGTAGCATTTTATATAATCTCGCTAATCAGCTACCTGGAAAATGTTTTTGTTCAGCTAATTACTAAAGGTCTTAGTGACTGATTGGGTTGATAAATTTTTTACATCTCCCTGAGACCCCTTCAAGTCTATAAATAGGAGTGGCTTTCTTTTAGGCGTTACCACTGAAATACATCAGTGCTTTGGCGGCCTTCCCAGGGAGGTAGGTTATCTCGCCAGAGGTTCAAAGGAGTCAGCGCTCTAAAATCCATCTTTTTTGACCATAGATTAGGAGTAGAAGTATTACTCTGACACAATTGGTTCCACCGATAATTGTTTTGGGATTTTGCTTAATAATTAACTTGTTCATTTCTGTAACACTCTTCACATTTAGTCAAACTTGTAATTTTCCAACATTACCCACTTCAAGAGCGTTAGGGGAGAATAAGGGAGCAGGAAACGTCCATGGGCTTGGTTAATAGTATCTCCAGTAGCAAGGGACTTAATAGAATATTCTACCCCTCTTATAGGTGTTGACAAAAGGACCTTTTCAAATGGAGCCAAGATTCTCACTTCTAGCTGTAATATGGGTATGTTAGTATAATAACAAGTTAGAGATCTGAAAGGTGGGCAAAGGTGTTCTAAGCGCATTAGCTTCCTGGGCTCTCTTTAGTGACTGTCACAGCTATATCAACCATAGCTTCATATTTTAACTCTATAATGTGTTGGGCCAACATACACATGGCCGTTTCAGGGTAATTAGTCTTCCCAGAGAAGACTTCTTTGGGTAAGAGTAGGATTTCAGTTTCTCAAATATATATAGCGTGTAATGGTTGCAGCTTGAGGATCCAGTGATAACAATGTGATAGGTTATAAGAGCACTAGGCAGATACTGATCCTAGTGTAGAGGGTCAGAATTGGCCATTTTTTGCAGTAAGGTTACGAATGTTTCATTCGCTTTGTTTAATAGTACCATTTGTAGAAGGGTTGTAAGGGGTTGAAAAGGATCTGGTGTGCCCCATTGATTTAGCTAGAATCTTGACCACTCTGGAGGTGAATTTTTCTATTGACGCAGAGAAGGATTTGTAGGGCATACATGGCGCATGAAAATATTCTGATAAAGGAAAGTGGCGGTAGCTTTTGCAGTTTGGGTTTATAATACACAGCTTTGACCCATTTTGTAAAATGATTAATGTCTACTAGAATATATTGATTTCTACCAGTAGTCTGGGGTCAAGGGCCACCCATGTTGGAAAATTAACTGGATGGATTCCTCCAATGATTGATCAAAATTTGGTATAAAATGGCCAATCCCAGAGGAATGGCTCATTGACTGAATTACGTGTTGTTTTATGAGATTTCTTAATAGTTGCTTTCCAGTGTGGGTTTAGCCAAATCAGTATTATGCTGATATTAGATGCGAGGAGCAGTCAGAGCCAATCACTGGCCCTGAATTAGTATCCATATCACTGGCAACTAGTAGCTGAGGATGATCCATTTGAATTAACTATCATATGTTGGCAGAAACTGATGATCCTGAGTTCAAGGTGGCCAAGGTTGTTTCCAGCGCCTCATATTAAATTAACTATTGCCTGAGAAAGGCAATTCCCCAAATAATCAATGAGGATAGTCAGAACTTTTTTTCAGAGAGAAGCGAGTCTTTCCAAGTTTACCAAGCGGCTGAGCATGTTCTTGGCACGTTATTACTAAGTTGAAACTTAATTTGTTATCAATTTATTTAAAAAATTCATCTCACTGGCAACTGAAGGCTGAGGATGAAGCTGAAACTATTATTTAAACTTTGGGAAGGATGGGGTGAGAGGGTCAACACCAGGGAAGAGAGAAGCGCAGCAGTAAAGAGAGTGGTTATCTGGAAGATCCAGAAATGAGTTGAATAGTCAGTGAGGGGAGAAATAGCCCATTTGTACATATAGATATGGTCCTTCCCTTTCAATGAATGAATCCCTTTGAATAATCTTTCTTTTATTATAAGTTTATGTTTATTCTTGTTGGTTGAGGGCTATGCTGAGGGATCAACGAATGGCGCGGGTAACATGCCAAGGGGTCAACTGACGCTTCTGGCCACATTGCCTAAGGTGAAACGGCAAGGGTCATCCAGTCTTAATACTGGTTGGCTGCTGACCAGCAAAACCCACTGTCACTGGAAAAGTAGTTTTCTGACAAGCCACATATAAACTTTTCATATGTAAGGGTTATTAAGGTGTAGTAGGTTAGTATTGATACTTGGTCTTGAATCTGGATTGCTTTTACAGATCACACAGGAATCCGGTACTTCAAGTATTGAATTTCATGACACCCTCCCAGTACCGTTTTTTAACACACTCTTAGGTTTTTTGTACTCCGCCATGCCCCATCATGGCATGAACCTCTATGATCGCCAGTACTCACTCTGAAGACCAAAAATTGGGTAGCTAATAGCCCCTATTTTTTGTACAACTTCCCACTCTCTACCTTGAAGTTGCAGGAGCGTTGAGCTAACATCTTCAGTATAGGGTTCATCCTCATCATCCCAAGCATTGGGGGTTATTAGGAGGTCATGTAACCTCTCAGCCTCACTATTGTCTAAGTGAAGGATGGGCAACCAAGTCAACCAATCAACGTTTATATGGTGAGTTCCAGCTTGGTGATCAATGGTCATATCATAGTTCTGGAGCTTTAAGGATGAACGAAAAAAACCGTCCAGTGGGATCCTTCATATTCTGTAACCACTTTAAATAGGCGTGGTAAGTAGCCACTTCAAATGAAGTTCCATATAAAAAAAGGGAGATAATGTTTGACAGCGATAAAGAAAGCAAGGTACTCCTTTTCTGTGACGCTATTTTGAGTTCAGCCTTTGAAAGTAAATTGCTGAATTAGGAAACAGGATGATCAACCCTGTGCTCAGAAAATTGAGCCAGGATGGCTCCAACGGCATAGTAAGAGGCATTGGTAAAATAGAATGAAGGTTTACCATAGTCAGGGTGGCGTGGGATAGGCCTTTGCTGCAGAAAATTATTTAACGTCTCAAACGCAGCCTTTTGTTCTGAACTTTAATAGAAAGGGGTATTTTTTCTAAGTGGCGTACAAGGGGCTCACTGAGCTGGGAAAACTTGGGAATTAATTGATGGTGATCCAAATCATGCCCAGAAATACCTGGATATAGCGCAGGGTTTGGGGTGCCGTCATTTTATATATATTTAACCTTATCTTATAGTGGTTAAATCCAAGCTTGTGAGATGGCGTGGCCAAGTTTATCTAATTTATTTTGGAAAAAAGTACATTTTGAGGGCTTCAGCTTAATGTTAGATGCACGCAGGCGTTGAAAAACTTCCTTTAGTTGAGAGAGATGCTCATTGAAAGTTTTAGGAAAATCTGTAATGTCAAGATAGACAATTACACAACTCATCTTAAGATCCTGTAGAATGTGATACATTGCCCGTTGAAAAGTTGTGGGCGCATTGCACAACCCCTGGTGTAGTGAGTGGGTTGTACAGGCCTTTGCTGCAGATAAGAGCGCATTTCTCCTGGTCTTGTGGAAAAAAGGTCCATTTGACAGTATCCGCAAGCCAAGTCCATGGCAAAAAAGTACTTTGATCCAGAGAGTTGGGTCAGAGCGTTGACAATTTAGAGGATAAGGTAACTATCCTTTTTTGTGAGAATGTTCCATTTGCGGTAGTCCATAAATATCAAAGATCTCAATAATTTTTCTTTATAATCAGAAGAGGGGATGACCAAGAGCTTTTAGAAGGCATTAGCAACCCAGCGTTCAGATGTTGTTTAAGCTCCGTCCTCATTTGTAGCTCCTCAACTTCTGACTTATATTAAGGTTTAGATCAGATGGGACAGGAATCACCAACATAAATAGTGTAGCTTAGTCCTTCATATGCCCATATTCGGTATCCAATTTGAAGAATATGTCACTTTAGGTCTCCAATAAAAAGTGTGGATATTTTTAAGCTTGGTGGGGAATAGTTCATTGGAGATATGAATTTTAGGCAAGGTATATGCAATTTGATCAGCAGGTAAGCCCATATCTAACATAAACCTAATACAATGAACTTTTTTAGTGTCCTCAATGGGAATCAGCCGGCCTTTTACAATCTCCTGATGTTCCTTGATGAAATTTTCCTTACTGGTAAGATTCCCCAGTAGGATGTTGATAGGACGTTGTTAGGTTGGGTCTTATATGCCTGGCAATACATGAGGCTTAATGGACTTACTCTATCAATGCTGGTTATATGCAAAGAAAAGTGGTAAAACTTTGCAAATTGATCTTGGTGTCAATTACACTTTGTTCACCAAATTTAACTAATACATCTTCTAGCCCATATAAAGAAATGCCCTCTTAAGCGTTCACTGAGTTAGTTAGCTTTTTTGTGTTTTTCTTGGATGTGATGTAAAGTAGAGATAAGGCCGAGGAAGGGTACTCATTAAGAATGAGTATACTTTTTTCCTAGGTTCATCAATGGTAAAGATCAAAGGAACTTCATAATCGTTTATGGATAAAAACCCCTGTTTCATGTTTACAATTTCTTCATACTTAATGTTGGGATTTTTGCCCATATTCCAGCCTGCTAGATTATCTGGTGTCGCAAGGAAAAAATTCCCTAAGGCGAAGTGAATCAGAAATCAGTTGGCCTGAGTTTTGGAGGAACTACGTTCAGGGGATTTTGGGATATTCACCTGGTCATATCCATCAGGGATTGATCCGGATGAGTACCTAAGATCTCATCGGGTGGAGTGGCCAACAAAATAGGGGCATCTGATAGTTATTTACTATCAGGTGTACCAATTGGGATCAGTCAGGTTTCATCACTGACTGATTGGGAATGAATAGTGAGTTGTGAGGCAAGTGATGCCACCTGCAACTAGCAATTTTGATTTGTTGGTGAAGTGACCTGCCATAATGGATAATAAGTCCCATTATCTAAGCTGGTCTCTAGCCAATTATGGTTGGTTCACTTGGATTGAGAGGAAAATGTTAGGGACACATTTTCCGACTCTTTCTGTTTGAGGTCTTGAGGATGTCCAGTGATGGAATCCTAGCCAGGATGGGGAAGACCATTACTGCTGAGACGAGAGAGGGTGAATCAATGGCAACGGCTGCCGTTTCAGAGAAGAGGTGTCAACTGAGGGTTAGACAGCAGAATCCCCTACTATATAATTCCCTAGGATTTATTATAATAAAAATAGTATTATTAGTATTATTATCAGAAGTATTACTAAGATTAGTAGTATCTACAGTAATATTGTCAATTTGGTGTATAGTTAGACTATCAGCTTCCATTGTGACGTTCCATCTCAAGGATATTATTGCAGAAAGCAATAATTGGAAGACTCTCAGAGAGAAGAGTAAAGATCCAAGCGGGGATTTAGAGATGAAGGAACCACAATCAGGGATAGCTGCTGACTGTGTGTTGGGCCAAGAGAGACTGTCACTTGGTTATCTTAACGAAGATCAGGTGGAGAGGAATATAGGGAACAAATCCCTATGAGTACAACTTACAGAGTATTTAATCGGAAGTACTGGCCAAAGCGTTGGGTCTAACAATAGTTCAATCCCATCTACAAATAATAGTCTCCATACTATTATCAATTAACACAATCTATACAATGCAACAAAGTGCATGAGAAAATCAAACCTGTGCAATAAAAAGGTTAATGGTTTGATGATCAATAATCAACCACTAGAGTAAACTTTTTACAAGTTGGTGCTCACTACAGGGGTAGTTGAGTAAATAATCTATTATAATGTCACATAAAGAAGAAATGCGCAAGCTGTGGACCGAGATTGCCACTGTGAATCAGAATGTTTTAAACTCAGCAGACAATCAGGAGTTCGCGGCCTTGGAAGAATGAGTCACCACGGTGGAGAAAGGAGTAGAAAATTTAGCCAACTTTGGGAATGAGTTACTCAGCAAAGTAAACTCGTTGAAGAAGAAAGAAGGAGACCTTGTGCAAGAGGTCCTATTCCTGAAAACAGAGAGAGAAGTGGATCACGTTTAACAAAGTTTGGTGCAGATATCGAGAAATTGATAAAAGAAGTGGAGGACTTGAAAGCTCACAGATGTGCTTTTGAGCCCGATATGGCCAGTGATGCTGAAGAGAGAAATTCTTGCATGATACTTGGGAAGTCAAATACCCAAGAAATATGCCGCCCGCCTTTAATGCCATTTCAGAGATGATGTCCAAAGTCACTCCACAAGTTAGCCAAGTAGCCAAACTGAGAGAATCAGCCCAGAAATGACTTGGAGGAATTTAAAGCAACACCAAAATTGCCAACATTCCATTGGTATAACGCCCCAGCATTTTTCTGACTGTTTGACATAACTATGAATGGATACAGGGATCGTCAAAAGGCGTTGATGATCATGAACTGCCTGGACACCGACTGTCAGAACCTAGTGTTACCCCACCTGGAGAGAGACAGCTGGTCATATGCTGAGGCAAAGGTGGCCATAATGAAGGAGTTTGGGAGTCCAACCCGCATGTCAAAATGCAAGCATGAATTTATGGGAATTCAATTCCATAAATATCATTCTCTTGCTAGCTTCGCAGATCAATTTTTACCAGGAGTCACAGATCCTGGCTGGAGCGAAAAGTATTAAATGACTTTGATGCTAGAATCGCTTTGCAGGTGGCCCTTCAGTCCTATCATGATTTGCATCAAATTATGTCTTCCATGTTCATGATGGAGATAACTACCTCACAAATGGTAGATAACCTGAAGATTTTGGGAGCAACATTCGATGCCCCAAATAGAAGCTTCAAGTCTAATCTGGTCTGAAATCCAAATACCATAAAGGGAAGCAAAGGAGCGAAAGAGGCTACCAAATGAAATGTGCTGGAAAATAAGCCTGAAGAATTTGGATGGTTAAGCAAGAAAGAGAAGGTCTGCTTTCAGTGTGGTGAGAAAGGACATTTCGCCGCACACTGTAAAAAGCTGAAGGATCAGACTAATGTGGTCCAGGCCAAGGAGACAGCAGCTGCCAAAGAATTGGGAAAAGAGCCCGCTTAGACAAGGAACAGTCTAGAGCAGCGGAGAAACCTGTTTCTTTCAATATCATGAATGTTAAACTAGACATTAGCAATCTGTTCGTGGATGATGAGCAGGATCAGCTATACCAAGTGGTCAACATGGATGTGAATGCCGTGACCAGAGCTGGGGTGAAGAAGATCAACCCCGAGATAATTCAGGAAGTTGCCCAGCTGTATGCCAGACAACTGGTGGAGAAGATTCGAACTGTTGAGAATCCTGTTGAGTTATCAGATGTTCGTTTAGATGAGGCCAATCTGTCAATCCCCCTCGGTGCAATAAAGGAATCGTTTCCTGAATTATTGGCACAGATTATTCATACCCTAGATTTGGATAATAACGCCGCCACTCACTTTGTAAATATATATTACAATACTCTGAGTTTACATATATAGATATTCAAGTGAATCAAATAAGGGTGAGGGCGATTTTGACAGCGGTGCGCCCATCAATATTGTGTTGACCAAGCTGGTTAAGAAGATGAAGATCTCTCTGAACTTGGAACACAAGAGAGAATATGGAACAGCCGGTCCAAACACCACCATTTCCTGTGGAGCGTATAGTGTGTTGCCATTACAATTTTTGTCATTGGTGGTATCTGCGCCAGCCATAGTTTTGGCAAACCAAAACTATGATATCCAGATTGGAATAGAGTTTCTTCAGAAGCACGGAGTTAAATGTAACTTTGAGGATAATATGTTGACCATCCTGGGTCAGATGTTACCATTGGTATACCAGAAGGATGGTGAAGCTCCATTGAATCAGAGAAACAACTTCATTAATCTGATATACAATGACGGCATTAAACCAATTTGATAACAATTAGTTGGTAGGAAGCGATGAGAGATGTCGGCGGAAATCCTAGAAACTGGGGATTTCCTTAAGGATCAATAAGGAAAGAACTATACTGGCCAGATCGCAGATAATAGTCGACACAGGGTTGACTTTGGAGATTTCTGAGCTGTTGTATGGAGAAGTTGAAAGCCCTGGAAGAAGTCCAGAGTGGAGCCATGGGTGGCTCCCAGGATAATAATGCCTGGCCATAGAGAAATACTAGTTCTCCTGGTAAATTTGAGCGAAAAACTGATGAAGATCAAGAAGAATCAGATCATCACATTTATTCATTTGATCCCAACAGCCAAATTGAGATTATTCCACGATTTAGGGTCTCTCAATGAAATGGGATTACTGGCCAGGGTAGCCAAAAGCATCAATCTGTTGGCTGATTGAGAGCAGCTCACTGATCTGCTGGAAGGCCAGCAGGAAGAGGTGCTCAAATTATCTGAGAGATATTGAGAAGTGTTCAGTCAGGACAACCACAATTTGGGATGCGCATGAGACGTAATTCATAAGGTCAACACTGGGGAAAATCTACTGATAAGTATGAGACTGATCCGAAGATCAAAAGCTGCCAAAGCGGTAGTCAAAGATGAGATCAGCATACTAGTGAAGCATGGGCTTCTAGTTCCATCATCAAGTCCTTGGGAAAGTCCAATTCTGATTATGAAGAAGAAGGATGGATCAAACCGGGTGGTGATTGACTACAGGAGCCTGAACAAAATTATGAAGAAGGATTCATATCCCCTACTGAGGATTGATGACGCGCTGGATCAATTAGGAGAAGCGAAGTATTTCTCCATGATGGATCTGATCTCGGGATACTGGCAGATCAACTTGCCAGAGGAAGACCAAGAAAAATGCGCGATTATTACCGTGCAGGGGTTATATCAGCCAATGAGGATGCCTCAGAGTCTTTGCAATGCGCATGTGATGTTCCTGAGAGGCCATGGACGCAATATTAAGCGACCTGAAGTTTTCATGCGTCCTAGTATATCTGGACAATATCAATGTGTTCAGTAAAACGTTTACTGATCACCTGCACCACTTGGAAGAAGCTTTTAAGAGACTGTCCACGGCTAACCTGAAGATCAAGCCAAGGAAGTGTCACTTCTTTAAGAAAGAGTTGGTATACCTGGGATTTGTGATCAACTCACGTGAATTGCAGCTGCAAACCCAGAAGATAGCAGCTATAGAGCGTATGGCTGTACCAAAAAGTGTCTGAGACATCCAAGTATTCCTTGGGATGGTCAGATACTATAGAAGATTTATTTGGGACTTCACCTGAATATCCAAGCCTTTATTTCATTTATTAAAGGATCCAAAAAAGGATTCATATGGAATGAAGAGGCCCAGGACTCCTTCAATGAGTTATGCAGTATTTGATAGATTTGCCAATTCTAAAATATCTGAATTTTGACTGGGAGTTTATCATTTGTACCGATGCTTTGTTGACAGCAATTGGCGCTGTACTGAGCCAAGTAGACGAACTTGGGGATGGGCATCTGGTGGCATATGTGAGCTGGGCACTCTCAGCCGCTGAGAGGAACTACACCATAACTGAGCGGGAATGCCTTGAGGTCATATATGCATGCAAGCAGTTTCAGGTGTACATTCACGGAACGCACTTTAAGGTGGTGACAGACCACTTTTTGCTGTGTTGGCTTCACAATCTAAGAGAATTGGAAGGATGACTGGCCCAATGGGCATTTAAGCTTCAGGCTTATGATTGTTAGATAGTCCACCTAGTGGGGGCTTCTCATCAGAATGTGGATGGCTTATTGCGGTTGCCAATGGTCCAGTTGGTATACCCGCAGCAGATGAGCTATTCCAGAGAATGGTCAAAGGAAGAATTGGGGACGAGCCTTGAGAAATCCAAGGTGCGCTTCAAAAAGCGATGGAAAACACCAAGACTAGGGATGGACAAGTATTCAAAACGATCAATGGGAAGTGGCTATTATTCCTGAAACCGTTGGAAAGAGCAGAAATAATACAAGTGGCTCATAAGGTGGTGGGCATGGAGGCCTGAGAAAAACAACTGACCATATTTGCCAGTATTATTACTGGGAATAAATCAATTACAATGTCACAAATCATCTTTGTTGGTTGCGTGGAGTGTCAGCTACACAAACAACACAAGAACACAACTGGATACTGACTGGTCTGCCCTGGATTTGCCTGGCACACGGTGTCCATCGACGTGATGGGACTGCTGGCAATGAGCACAGGGGAGTCAAGTACATCATAGTAGCCATCAACCATCTGACGAGATGGGTCAAAATGAAGGCCCTAACCAGAGTAGACGCCATCAGTACTGCGAGATTCATCCTGGATCAAGTAGTATACTAGCATGAATGTCCGCAAGTCCTAATGAGTGACAATGGGACCAACTTCACATCTCATGTGATCCTGAGGTTAAACAAAATAATGGAGATCTGAGGAGTCATGTCAGTACCATACTGGCCGGAGATGAATGGACTGGTAGAATGGGTCAATGGGATGCTGGCAGCGATGCTGAGGAAGTTAGTTGCAGGAAGAACTTCCGCGTGGGGGAATGTACCTGAGTTTGGTGATGTTCACCTACAACATTAGTCACCATATGGCGATGGGAAAGACACCGTTTGAATTACTATATGGAAGAAAGGCCGCGTTGCTGCCAATATTATATTCAGTGGTGGAACCTATGCCAGGATGAGTACCAAAAAATACTTGAACTGACTGATAAGTATCCTGATTGATATGCAATCACAAGCATTTGATACAACCTTGAAGAAAAGGATATGAGCGAAATTGACGGATAACAAGAACTGACCAGCATTAGAATAATATCGAATAAGGTAAAGTGTTGCTTTTGTGATATGCATGGTTTGGACAAAGAAACAAATTGGATGTGTTGTGGTTGGGTCCGTTTGAAGTAATCGCCAAGATGGTGACCAATGCTTACTCCATCAAGATTTTCTTGGATGGAAGAGTTATAAATTGAATCCACGCTAAGTATCTAAAGCGTTAGATTGAGGAAAAAAATAAAAGAGTTCCCAAAGCACTGATGAACCATTAAGTTAGTCATGTCCTGATGATTAGGTCAAGTCTAAAAAAAGGACATTTGAATCAATATAGATGGTTAAGTCCAAAAAAAGGACCTCTGAACCATGAAAACTGGTAGGTTTAAGTACCCAGGACCCAGTTTAGGGGAAAAGGTGGACCTCTGAACCGAAACAAGGTCAAGTTCCATAGGAAAAAAGAAGAATAAAGATAAAAAATTGATAAAAAATAAGGGAAAAAAGATTTCTAAAATGCATAGATAAAAAAGACGATATATTTTTAGAATTTTTATTTTTATGATTGTCCTCAGTAAGGGGATGATTCTGCCTATGTCACCTCTTGGGGGAGGAGGATGTATTGCAGTAGGAATAAACAGCCTGTCAAAATCAATATGTGATTGGATGCTTGCGAGGGTGAGACCTACATGAAACCACATTTGTTGAGCGGACGCTGAGCCCTGAGAAAAAGTGACTAGGGGAAGGGAAATTAAAATGTTGGAAAATGCCAATTGCAAAAATCTGGAGCGGGGAGGAAAGCAGCAATAAAGAAAGAGGCAATTGATGAAAAACCCCAAGTAATCCTGATATGGCACTGGAGCAAGAAGATTTGTCTTGAGTGCCTGCCAATGAGCTTCATCAAGGACACTGGACATGTGAGCCAGCAGCAAAGAAGGAATCATCTATGGGGGTTGCCAAATCATGCCCCCAATTAATGCCATCAATGGAAGATAGCGATGAGAAGCTCCAGAGAAGAGGTAGTTGTGCAGAGAGCGGATTGCATCCTGCAAATGGTGACTACAGGCTTCACAGAAGCTAAAGCTGAATGACCGATGGAAGCCAGGTGAGGCTGGAAGCTTTATAGATCAACTTCAAAGAACTTGGCCAGTAAAGCAAAGAGCATAAGTGGTAGTATCCCAATCCAGAAGGTTGTCCAGATCAGAGGGATTCAGCACTAATGTCAAAGCCTCGGTGACTTGGGCCCAGAGTTCAGCGTAGGTGAGCTCAAAGTGTATGCTGTTACTGATTGAGAGCTCAGAAACCAGTACAGAGTGGGTTTGTAAAATTGACTGAGTCAGAAGAGGAACTCAGGGAGCATACCTGACCTGGCCAGAAATGAATGATCCAGAGCAACTGACATAATCTCCAGAGCATCTACAATGATGTTTGGAGCATCAGAGAAAGGAGCCGAAACCAGGAGGGCTTTAAAGTCCAACTCTGGAATCAACTGCAAGGGAAGAGTCAGCTATGATTTGTTTGAAACAATGGCCATCCTGGTTTTGGAGGGATTAGTTACCGTTTCCAGTAGTTTGATGGAAGGACTAGCTGCTTGCGCCAGACTAGGCATATGAGTCCTGGAAGGACCATAAAAAGGTTCTGTCGAGCATCCCAACTCATCTGCTGGAAGAGACTGAGGTCTGGATCAGACAGACTGTTGAGGAGCTGCTGGTAGCGTGATTTGGAATTCATATATGAGCTGGATGAGAGGGGATGTCAGACTTATATAGAAGTTGACATTATGCACTCTGAAATCCATTAGGCTCCAATTTCGGGGAAATAATTTCAAAATTAATAAGATAAGCTTTCCAAGGGAAGAATTAAGAATGACTTACAGCCAAGAGGTTATGAGCGAAGTAATGAGGGTGAATAGAAATAAGTATTCTTAATCAAGCTGCAAAACGAACATTGATGGCAAGAGTCTCCTGTCTATGACAAGGAGAAAATCAGGAATTCAAGGACGCCAGACCAAGAATCCTAAATATGACAGCGGGTCATATACCCTGATGGGGGAAAAACTGGATCCTGGGACTAATATCATCACAAGTAAGTCAATCAGCCCAGCATGACAGAAGGTTGTGGGGACCGCACTCTGAGAAGGTGGTAGCGAGGAGGAAGAGGAAGACTGTATGCTGAAGGTTGTCCCAAGCAGCATTGAGTATTGACAAGTGTACTCTGCATGAACCAATGAAGTATTTGACCAGGTGTTTGAAGCAGTGTTCTCATGCCCCGGTCCTTTTCTCACTGAAAAGCTAGGCAAGAGGGGGATGTGTTTGGATTTTTGCCCATATTCCCAGCCTGCTAGATTACCTGGTGTCACTAGGGGAAAATTCCCTAAGGCGAAGTGAATCAGAAATCAGTTGGCCCAAGTTTTGGAGGAACTATGTTCAGAAAATTGGGATATTTACCTGGTCATATCCATCAGGAATCAATATGGATGAATACATAAGATCTCATCAGGTGGAGTAGCTGACGAGATAGGGGCATCTGATAGTGATTTACTATCAGGTGTACAATTGGGATCAGTCAGGTTTCATCACTGACTGATTGGATGAATAGTGAGTTGTGAGGCAAGTGATGTCACCTGCATCTAGCAAATTGATTGGTTGGTGAAGTGACCTGCCATAATGGGTAATAAGTCCCATTACTTAAGCAGGTCGCTAGCCAATTATGGTTGGTTCACTTGGATTGAGAGGAAAATGTTAGGGACACATTTTCTGACTCTTTCCATTTGAGGTCTCGAGGATGTCCATTGACAGAATCCTAGCCAGGATGGGGAAGACCATCGCTGCTGAGACAAGGAAAGGTGATCCAATGGCATTGGCTGCCGTTTCAGCAAAGATGTGTCAACTGAGGGTTAGACAGCCGAATCCCCTACTATATAATTCCCTAGAATTTACTATAATAAAAACAGTATTATTAGTATTATTATCGGAAGTATTACTAAGATTAGTAGTATCTACAGTAATATTGTCAATCTGGTGTATAGTTAGACTATTAGCTTCTATTGTGATGTTCCATCTCAAGGATATTATTGCAGAAGACAATAATTGGAAGACTCTCAGAGAGAAGAGTAAAGATCTGAGCGGGGATCTAGAGATAAAGGAACCACAATCATATATAGCTGCTGACTGTGTGTTGGGCTGAGAGAGACTGTCACTGGGGTATCTTAATAAAGATCAGCTGGACAGGAATATATGGAACAAATCTATATGAGTTTGACTTACAGAGTATTTAATTGGAAGTACTGGCTGAAGCGTTGGGCCTGATAATAGTTCAATCTCTACTACAAATACTAGTCTCCATACTATTATCAATTAATACATTCTATACAATGTGACAAAGTGCATGAGGAAATTGAACCTGTGCAGTAATAAGGTTACTGGTTTGACGACTGATAATCAACCAATAGAGTAAATTTTTACACTTAATCACAAATTGAGTGCCAATAACCAAGTCATAAGCGTTATTATCCAAGGACACGGCGGGAGCTGACAGGAGGAGCTTCCCAAACTTTATGATGTAAGGAGTAGCTCAATAGACGAATGTTGTAAGGACATGCAGTTTCATACTCTTGAGAGTATTTCAGATCAGGCGCCAACTTAATCTTATGTATAAGCTTTTCAAGGTCACATTGACTGTTGCAACAGTGTCAAGGATGGTAGGACCCATAATTTGTTGATGAAAAAATCTACCTTGGTTATAGTTAAACCAAAGTTAGGGGGAGGGATAGAACCTCCTTTAGATGGAAAGTTGAGGCAAGGCGTTGAGCCATTGCAGGGTATATATCTTTATTAAATTGGAGTGTATGAACTTTTTGGATGGATCTAATCACTGTCCCAATAAACTGGTCAGCATCACAAGCGGTATTGATCACCTCTAAAAACCTCAACAACTATTGCAGATAGGTTTTCATGGTATAATGGCTATATTAATTCTTTCTGGCCTCAACCTATCTGTAATCTGCACTTCCATTGGTGCTCCTAAGACATAATAGCCTGCATCTTCTCCACCCCCTTTAGATGTGTCATCAGAGGGATTGTCAATGCACCTAAACGAGTTACTAAGAGTGGGCTGAGAAAACGTCTTAATCTCTTCACAGGGGAGGGCTTTGTCACTCTCATCTACCCTTTTAACTTTTGAAGGGAGCATTGTAGCTGTACCAACTTTTGGGGGAGGCGTTAAAAGTGTAATGGCTTTTACTTTTCCCTTAGAAGTGAACAGCTTATACTGCACCATGACTATAGGTTTTGAACTAGGGGCAACCTGAGGTGAGGCTGAGAGGAATTGAAGCAGTAGCTTAGATGGATATGATACTTTATACACCTTAGTTGACTGCTTGGCAAGAGGAGAACCAGCAAAGTGATATCTGACTTCACCAGCTGAGCTTTTGAACCTGAAGCTGGAGGGGAGCGCTGCCCTATAACTGCCAATAAATTCTTGCTATCCTCTCATGTTAAGGGGTATTTTGTCTCTGCAGCTCTGTAGCAGCTGGGTTTCAGAGGAATACGGCCATAGAAGAGGCTGGAGGGGTCAGAGTTGTGTCCCGCTTGGAGCACTTTGTAGAAGTTCAGGTTCATGAAAGTCAGCCACTTCTAGCAGTGCCTCTTTGATATCCCATACGTTTGGAAGGTGTGCTTGACTGCTGAAGTATGCATTTCTAAAGAGGGATAAGACGCCAAGTTAACCACGATAGCAGCAATAGCATTATCTAGAGAAAGCAGTTTGGCCAGCAACTGAGGTTGAGCTTTGCTATAGATCACTCAACGAACAAGAGGATCAATTCTCCCTCCTGCAGGCTAAGGTACATAAAGGCCTGTTTTTGCCATTGTAAACTCTACTTGGAACCAAACTTGTCAATCAGCGCTTGTTTAACCTCCGCTCAGGTGATAAGTGTGGCCATTTGATGAACCTTGATCTCCTGAGCTATCTGACTCAAGCAGGGAATTATGAACTTGGTTTTGAAAGTCAGTCACTCCTTCCATTGCAGATTTATAAACATAAAGGAAGAAGGCAATACTGCCCTCGCCAGGTGTGAACTTGTCTCTGAATGGAGGCTTAAGTATGATAGAGGAGGACCTAAAAGGGCCTTGTTGAGAGTGCTGCTCAAGACTTTGGAGGTGAGACAAAGCACTGGCTAGTTGTTGCTCTAAAGCAGCTAGCCTTAGTTCTGAGGTAGTTGTCATTTTTAAAACAGGATTTTGGTGGTATATAGAGTCTCTGTAGTGAGCACCAGTTGTTGGATTTTAGGTTTTTTAGGCTTGCTGGTGATATAAGACTAACTTTAATAAATGGGGGATTGAAACCACTGGTGATAATAAAAATAAACAAACTCTAAAAATTAGAAAGCTGTGGCTTTTAAAGTTTTATTAGTTCCTGCAGAGGATAAGAAATTAACCCCTTAATAAGTTAATAATGGGTATTTAAGATATTGAGGCTTGAAGTTCATATTTCTCAGTAAAATCTGAATTAGGAAATATTGAGGTTTGACCTATCAGATTGGCTGAGACTCACCTCACATATATGGAATGGTCAATTGTTGATAGGTAGTATTAATCCATGAGGTAACGTTTTGTTATATTTTACCCAATCATTTGATGGAAAATATTTTCACCAGTTGAGGACCTCTCCACCTTATAAGAGGGGCCAGTCTCCACAGTGTTGGTTGTATTAGCTGTGTTTATGAAGGGGAGGGACCTCAGAAGGGATCCCCAGATCTGGCTGATAATTTCAAGCAATCTGAATTCCCAAATTAGTATATTTGCCCAAGTTTTATTAGTAGAAGGGTTATCCCAATTTGCAGGGTTCCAAGAATTGACCAAGGTCTTTTGACCAATTTTTTATTATTCACTCCAAACCACTCTTATCAATACATTGGGCTTGTGCTTGTCCAACAATAATCTTAGAGTAGGAAGTGAATGCATTCATTATTGCTTACCTACACTTAGTAATTATAAGGGTTTATATAGATAAACTTACTAACCTTCAATTAAGAGTGCAATATACAAAGATCTGATGAAAATTATAACGGTCTATGTAAACTCTAGAGTTTAGCTTTTTTTAGAGATAGTTACATGATGTTGATATAAGGACCAGAAAAGTGCTTGATGGCTAAGCAAATCGTAGCAGACAGACTGTTTTTTTTTACTTTTTGGAATTCTATTTAAATTTCATCTTAAACCCACTTAAACTTATAGCTTGAAGTTGATTGGACCTGTAAACTGTAGCTTGTCTTATAAATCTGAAGTTTATGATCTAAAGTAACTTTTCAATAATAGAATACTTACCTAATAATTTGAAACTGATATGAGTTAAATAGTTTGAGCAACAAAGTTTAAATTTTGGCAACGGTGGCGATATATTAATCTATAGCTTTATGCATCTAAGTTATGAATCTTAGTTTAAATTTTTTGGTAAGTACTGGCGATAAGGCTTTTAAAAAATTAGGACTATGTTTGTTACTAAGATATGGTTGGTACGTTTTTAAAGATTGTTCTTTGAGTTTGAAGTGATGCAAGATCTAAACTTATTTAGAGTCAAATACAAACTATAAAAATCGATTGCAGCTGAGTGTGTATAGCAAGAGGCTTTTCCTTTAAATTGTTTTATGGACTGTAACAAGAATAAGTTTGTGAGCCCCATCTAGTACTAAAAAAAATAAGTTTGTGAGCCTAAATCCCCTGGCCCAAACCAGAGTTCTGTTGAGCCCCTTCGATACAATAACCATTGAGGCGTACAATTGCACTGCCAAAGTCATTTGGATAGTTGGTAGGTGGGGTATTAGGTGGAGCAAACCAACCCGTCAGCTTGATTCTATTGATCCCACCATTTCCAAACATGTGGATTAGAACTTGAGTGAATAATTGGCCAGTATGGATGTTGAAAGTATGGTTTTGGGCATTAGGTTCAATAAACAGATAATTTAAATAGTACCAGCGTTCATCCTTAGATCTCCCCTTTATGCACGCACTCTCAGAGACTTGATGGATACCCGTAGTATCAATTATAATACTCTTGATAAAACTGGGGTGGCTCAGCTCAATCGTTAGGCTTGAATTCTCAACTTCATCGTCTGGGAACCAACTCTCTGTGCTCCGGAATGGAAGGAGAAGGTTTTTGGGGCACCCAAATTTAGTACAACTGGAACGGATCCTAGTGCACTTGGTCAAGTCAGCGATACTTACGGGAGGCTCATTAAGGGAGCTTAAATTCGGGGGTTTGAAAATCCCATAAACTCGGATCCGGTTCAACATTCCGGGCTGATCAAATACGAACTTGATGCAGTTGCACAAGCAGGCACCTTTTTCCAAAAAATAATTCTCGGTTAGTGGGGACAACCTACCTTTTTCAATTAAAAGTTTCCACACCATTTGCTCAGACTTAACATAAATGGACACGCGTGAAGAGGTCGGTAAAAGGCTTAGATCCAAATTTAATCCCTGGAGATTAAACTCAAAAGGAAAATTCAACATGATACTTGCATCTGAGCTAAATTCGACCCCATCGTTCTCACACTTCGGTGAGGAGGTTTTAATGAGCGGCAGATGGGCCTCCTGTTGAACCCAACATCCCATGGCAGTTGTCGCAACCGAACAAACCTCCTCCCTCGATATCAACTCATCAATCGATGCCACCCGACCGAACCGAACCCTAGTTTCGCTGTTACTTTTCATCAAAGTACCCCATGGTCTAGGATGGTTGGCTCCAATCTCTCTTATCCGTATCATGTGTACAATTTAAATTAAGAGTATGTTATATAGAATCCTTGTCTCACATATATAGCTCATCGGTTATCAACCATCTTAGCGTACAATTGTGAACTAACCATCTATAGTGTCTAGAATATTGTTCTACTAATTACGCCTTGCTTAAACCATTCTGGATTCATCCCCACATTACCCTAATCAATACATTATAATGGAATCCGATCCATCAGATTGGATTTTATCTGACCATAATACAATCCAGATATCTATCTATAATTTCAAGCTATTAATGATATTCCTTAGCGATTCATAGATCAACTTTAAATGTTGGCCTTCTACTGTTATGGAATAAGAAACCCTCATTTGGATCCACGAAGCATTACATTCCTTTCCTAGTATCTCCTTTTTAGAACTAGAGGCGCCCAATCTAAGGGAATACATCGACGTCCTTTGTTAGAATCTCAATACATTTTGGTATTCAAGATAAACAGATCATATAGACAATAAAATTCTATGATTGATGTACATCTGCAGATAATGACCTATTAGTAGTAGGTGGACAAGGATCAGTTGCCGTTGTATAAATTGTAAATCGTTCATGAAGCGCAGAGATATTTGTACAAGTTGATTCCAAATCGCCTAATAATATTACAGAGAATCTAAAGCTATCGATGTAATATTTCAGTTCGATGTTTCATGTTGAGATATCCATCTTCAGTAAATTGAAATTTATTGCCTCATAAGCTGATAAAATTAGAATTTTTGGGTGTGGAAATTGTTAAAAAATGTCATGTTAAGATAAATTTCTGATGGCTGTTAATGACTCAAGTACTAAGTCAATATGAACTTGATTTACGCTATAAATGTCTCCTGGCCTTAAGTATTACATAGTCAACTTTAACCTGATATCTTCGATTTATTAGTGGTATGACGACCAGGGGATGGACAGTACCAAACACAACACTCAAAATGACAAAAAAACTACTAACCAGGTGGGAAGCAGAAACTGCTAACCCACCATGGCAGAGGGTGAGGAGGGGTTGGGGGGTTGGTTTTTAGAAAGACCCACCTCAATCAAGGGATGTTGGTTACAGTACCAGATAAGAGCAGAGAGCCAGGGCGTTGGGGCATCCACATAGTGGGGGTTGAGGTCAGTGTAGTAGGAGTTTTCCACTTCTGCATCAAGATAATAATAGGAAAGTGTTTCAACAAAAGTTGTGAGGAAAACTTCAGCTTCTTTGTGGGCTTCAGGAAGTTGGGTGAAAAGGGAGATACTGTGGTGGGTGATTTTGGCTGAGGGGTTGAATAAAGCAAGTGTTGTGACATTCATAACAGCAATTTCAGTATCATCAAATAGATTTAAGATGTCACTGCAGGGAGATTCAGGGAAGTTGGGGGGGAAGAAGAGGGTGGGCAGGCCATGCTGGAGCTGAGCCACTGACTGGGCCACCGCGGTACGTAGTTTTGGGCACTGAGGAGAGGCCACCACAGCTAAGGCGAGCTGGTAGTCACTTTGGAAGGGGCTGTATTGGGTAGAGAGCAAAATGGTGAGGGGTAGGGGTTTCATTAAAGTTGGGAAGGAAAGATTCTTCCCAACCATAATTACCTTGGCAGAGAGGTTGACCTGTATGCTTACTAATGAAGACATTACCTGATTCATCAGTTTCAGCCAATAGATCCCATGGATTTTGGTTCACTGGAATAGTGGCGTTCAAATTTGGGTGGATGGGATTGGGCAAATGGGCAGCTGCTTGGGTGCCAATGGTGGTCCAAGCATTGCTCTGATTAGCTGGGGTAGATTTAGGTGGGAGAGTGAGGCTGGAGGTTTTGGGGGGCTGATTTTCTATGTGGGCCCACTGAATGAGATTGGAGGGTGGGAGGGGGCAGCAAAGAACCCCATACTGAACCTCCAGAGGGGGGCTCAGAAGATGCAGCAGCGGATTTGGCCTGAGGGCATGCTCTTTTTACATGGTCAAGGCCAAAGCAGAGGGAACAAATCTGCCTACCATTATTGACCTGAGCCCAAAAGAAATGATCAGGTGCTGCAGCCACACTAGTGTGGGGTGGGATTTGTTAAGCTATGGTAGGGTGGTATGGTATGATGGTGGCTGTTGCACGAGGAGCAGCAAGGCACTCCACACAAGATGGAATGGCAAAGATGAGGTTGGGCTGAGTGCCATAAGCCATGAGCCCCACAACCAACTGGTCATACAAAACCTGGGGTGGAAGGTGGGATGGGAGATTTGCAAAGGATACCACCAGCGTGGTGTCTGAAGGGAGGCGAGTACAGGTTGTGGGAATGGGGTTTTTTTTTAAAAATTAGAGGAGTTTGTGCTGCCGCTTCAGCATCCTCCTCATATTGTAACCCAACGTCAAAGTAGCCCTTAAAAGGGCAGAAGTCTGAAAAACCAGCTGGTGCAAAGGCCGCAGTGGCTAGGTTAATAATTGCCTTATTGGCATATAGGAACAAACACCCATAGTCCACTCTAAGGCAATAGCGAATGGCAGAGCGAGGGAGGGTGAGAGGATGGGGATAAGAAGGGTGGACGCGTGCCAGGTGGAGCGCTAAGTCCCATGGGGGGACAAAATGGTTGGAAGCAGTGGGTGGGCTGTTTGAGCCTGTCTGAACGCGCTTGCCTGTGGGGTGGAAAATGCTAGGTGGGGGTGCACTGCTGCCCCACACTGGGGTGGCAGGCGGCGGAGCCAAGGACATCAAAGAATAGATTTGGGCAGATGGCTGTGGATAAATAAAACTTAAATTTAAAATCTCTCAAAAGTGACTTCAAGCAGTAAAAGAAAATATTTAACCTGATATCTTAATTAGGATATCTAATCAAAAACACAGTAATATTTTTTAAACACGCTGTTACAACTAAACATTATTCAAATTCATTATGATTAAATTAATTTAGTACTGCTAATGCAAGTCATAGTGCTTCATGATTATAGTAGGTAATTAAGCCACATGATATAACAAACAGTCTCAAAACAGAAATAACAGAACGATGATATATTTGCGGTAAAAGGGGTTGTTTGAAGTAATAATTCAGATTAAGAAATTTGAAACTTGCTCTTATATTAATCTTTCCTGATGTTATAATATTATACCACTTTTATTAGATATGAAAGTTTTAACCAGCAAGCAGAAGTAAAATTAGGGTTGCAAGTAAAATAAGTGCACACCAATATAAAGTACTAGCTATATAACTATTTCACCCAAAAATAGTTATTACATAATTATGCTGATATTTTACAGCTACCATAAAAGTAATAAAAAGTCAGAACTAAAGCTAAGAGAGAAGGGGCTCATACCCTAATATAGACATTATCTTCATAATTCTGTAGAACTAAAATAGACCAAGTACCATTTCAGGCCTCAGTTGGCTATATGGACACTAAACCACGCCTTTAGATAGCAAAAAGTGAAGGTAGACTTTATTTTTATATGCAAAACGATATCAAAGGATCCCCACATAAGTGTTACAACAAAATTTTATAAATATACACATTATAATAAGTGAAGTAATGACTGAAGCCCAAAAAATACTATAGAATAAGCTATAAAAAGCATATGGGGTGAATGGTCTGTCTATCCATATAGATCAAGCTTCAAGGGTGCTAAGCTCATGATAAGTATAGATAAGTTACAAAAGACAATGGGCATAGCTGAAATTATATCTCAGATGCTGTAGAAGAATAACCTTGTTTAGTACTAATAGGTCCTAATGAAGAGGGTGTCCACACATTTTTATTTGCAGGTGGAGCCAGATTTAATGTAATAAAAAAATCCCATTATGGTGCTGTCAGATTCTGTGGTTGACTCAAAAATAAACCCTTTAACAACATACAGATTGGGCCAATTTTTCCTCCTAATGCTTAAGCTGATAGTCTAATTAGAACCTGTTGCAATAACATGGCTCAGGCTAATTATTGCAATGTGGATTTAATTATGTTTGTTTCTCAGGGTAAATACCTTTGCACATTTAGGTCAATATCTTCTGCAACTACTTGGCTGGCTGATCATCTCAATGTCAATAGAATCAAATTATTCTATTTGTAGCTCAGGCCAAATACATTCACACAGTTGGGCCAATTATTGCTGCCCCAAACCTCAGCAACTAGTCCCAATTAATCAGGACCAACATAAGAAATCAGTATGCTAAATTGTTTGGGACTGACCTGAAGTTAACAACTAAAAGTCCCATGGACAATCAGATGAACCAAAAATGTAACTAATTTCCTGCCTTAGGGAGAATTTTGTATGTTGATATGCATAATTGTCATGATAGCACTTGCACATGGACTGCTTAAATGGGAGTACCTAGTGCTATTGAGAGGGCCAGTTGAAATCCCAATTAGGGAGTCATTTTTGTCATCAGTATTATTAAATCATATTTTGAGCTGGTCCCAAAATAACTTTATATGTTGATATGCGTAACCAGCACAATAGCACTTGCACATGGACCACCCAAATGAGAGTACCTAGTGCTATTGAAAAAGGCCTTCCAATGGCCTAATTATGGGTACATCATTTAAATTGACCACAAAATCTACCAGAATTCGTCTTTTGTCATAAGTATGACAAAACTCATTTAGAGATTGTCCTAGGACCATTTTGCACGCTCATTGTTGCAATTTTAGTCCCTGAAAACCTCCCAACTATGAGAGTATTTTGCCACCAATAAACCTAATAAAAGGTCTCAGTCATATCAATTTAAGGGCCAAACTGAGGTGGTAAAACAGCTTTAAAAACTTTATGCTCAAATGTGGCCAGGAGATGCCCTAAAGATATAAATACTGGCACCTGGCCTAATGGATAATTATCAAATAATCTAGTCATAAATAAAGGTCTATTTTATTATATCTTCATTTTGGCTTTTATCCTAAGTTGCTTTTGGAGAGTGTCAATAAGCTGGGATCTCAAGATCCACATCTTGCAACTTTGCCTGCCTCAGTTGAAGTCTAAATTACAGAGTGAAAATCAAGCCCAACATTGGTCCAAAGAGTTGGGGCTGTTTGAGGATGCCTAGTGAGTTTCCAAATGGTTGAAATACTGTAAGCCATTGGAAAATTGAGGATCCATCAGCTGAACTTCAGCCTGATTAAGTGTGCAGGATTTAATTAAACAAGCAAGTGATCCTCAGAATTTTACACTTAGGTGCTCACTCAAAATTGATGACACTTTCTGAAAGAGATCAATATAACCTTTTTCTGGCAGATTTGACCAGATGAGAAAGTGACAATGAGATGAAAACTAGCAACAAGTGAATATCAGACTATATTTATTATCAACCACCAAGGCTCTGAAGTGTGTACTTCTTACTCCCTGGATCTTATCACAGTGGGGGCAGCTAATGCAGATAAAAACAATCCTGACTCCAGATACTTCTAATGGAAAAGGGGACTGATTATGAATGATTATACACCAAATTGTTCAAGAAGGAGCTGTACCCACAGATTTGACAACCCAAACTGGATCAAGTCCATTCTTAATAAGACTCAATAAGATTGTCAATCAAAAAAGGAAAAAAGGGAAAAAAGAGAAAAAATAAAAATTAAAAAACATATAAAATATTAGCTTTGCATATAAAATAAAGAAAAAAAGAAAAAATATAAAATGATAATAATAAAAAAAGTATATAAACTAAATTTTTTTAAAAGATTTATAATACCTAATTACTACTTTATTTTGTATTTGGGGTGGGGAGATGATCAAACATCAGAATTATTGGCAGTTTAGGCTGAAATTAACAATAAGAGGAGGAACACTAGAATTTTCAGCAGTTTAGGCCAAAATTAACAATAAGAGGATTAAGCTTCAGATTTGTTGGCTGGTCAGGACAAAATTAACAATAATCAGTGAAGGCTAATTAGGATTCATGGGGCTTATGTTCAAGTCAAGTGGGGGGATATGTCATATTATGTGGTTGACTAAAAATAAACCCTTCAACAACATACAGATCAGGACAATTTTCCCTCCTAATGCTTAAGCTAGTAATCTAATCAGAACCTATTGCCATAACTCAGCTTGGTCTGATTATCACAACGTGGATTTAATTATATTTTGAGAAGCTCAGGATGAATACCTTTGCACATTTAGGCCAATCTTCTCTGCAACTACTTGCTGGGCCAATCAAATCTATATAAATTTAGTTTAATTATTCTATTGGTAGCTCAGGCCAAACACTAGCACGGTTGGGCCAATTATTGCTGCCCTAAACCTTAGCAACTAGTCCCAATTAATTGGGACCAACATAAGAAATCAGTATGCTAAATTGTTTGGGACTGACCTGAAGTTAACATTTAAAAGTCCCATGGACTATCAAAGGAACCAAAAATGTAACTAATTTCCTGTCTTAAGGAGAATTTTGTATGTTGATATGCATAATTGGCATGATAGCACTTGCACATGGACCACTAAAATGGGAGTACCTAGTGCTATTGAGAGGTCCAATTGACATCCCAATTAGGGAGTCATTTTTATCAGCAGTATGACAAAAACATATTTTGAGCTGGTCCTAAAATAATTTTTGCATGTCAATATGCGTAACTAGCATGATACCACTTGCACACAGACCGCCCAAAAGGGATTACCTAGTGCTATTGAGAGAGGCCTGCCAATGGCCCAATTTGGGGTACGTCATTTAACTAAATTGACCACAAAATCTACCAGAATTTGTATTTTGTCAGCAGTATGACAAAACTCATTTAGAGATTGTCCTAGGACCATTTTGCACGCTCATTGTTGAAATTTTAGTCCCTAAAATTTTCCCAACTATGAGAGTACTTTGCCACCAATAAACCTAACAATAGATCCCATTCATATTTGTTCAAGGGCCAAACTGAGGTGGCAAAACATCTTTAAAAACTTTATGCTCAAATGTGGCCAGGAGATGCCCTAGAGGCATAAATACCGGCACCTGGCCTAATGAATAATTACCAAATAATCTTTTCATAAATAAAGGTCTGTTTTATTATATCTTCATTTTGGCTTTTATCCTAAGTTGCTTTTGGAGAGTGTTGGCAATCTGGAATCTAAAGATCCACAGCTTGCAACTTTGTCTGCCTTGGTTGAATTTCCCAATTACAGAGGGAAAATCAAGCCCAACATTGGTCCAAAGAGTTGGGGCTATTTGAGGACGCCTAGTGAGTTTCTGAACAGTTTAAATACTGTAAGCCACTGGCAAAATCGAGGATCCATCAGCCAAACTTCAGCCTGATTAAGTATGAAGGATTTAATTTTACAATTGAGCGATCCTCTGAATTTCACAGGCGCCTCAGCAGTTAGCTTAAACAGCCATATGAGTTGAGGAAGAGGGGAGTTGAAGGGGATATCCATCCAGCGTGGACCTAAGGACATGTAAGAGAGTGGAAAGGATGGAAGTGGGGGCATTGGTGGAATTGGGAAAAAGGTAAAAAAAGATCATATTTACTTTGTCAAGGATGCCTTCAGTGCAAATTGCCTCAACATACTGAGTGAGCCTGAACTGTAATGTTTGATAAGTTTGACATAGAGTTAAAATTTTGAATTGTTGTCATATTTGGGGTTAGTTGGGGTCACACAACACCAGATTGGTGGTATTGGCACTTGTGCAGCCTGAAGCAAGTGAAAATTCTTTACTTTTGTCATGGGCTGCCTCAGGGAAGTCAGCTGGGAAATACAGGCAAGTAATTACGTTGATGAGCAAATCTATGGCTATATGAAGATTAGCAGAGGGGAACATTGGTGGGACAGTGGCCGCACCAGCGTTGAGATGATGGTGCATATGGTAGACTGGGAAGCCCTTGTGAGGGTGGACGTGGTGCTGGCATTTGAACCTGGGAGGCTGACAATTTTCCATCCAATCAAATTTAGGGTTGATATTATAAAGGTGATCTTCATTGTCTACTCTTTAAGAGAAGTAAACAGTTTCAATATGGTCAAACACAGCCCAGCTATAAAAGATGATTTGCTGAAAACGGGAATGTTTAGCCCCCAAACTTTCAACCAAGGCAATCTGACATGGGCTTGATTATCTATCTGCTCCTTAAATGTTTAATGGAGTTTTGTTATTATTGAATGAAACTTTAGGGGTTGTCCCACAATGTTTGAGGGGGAGGACCAAACCAAACTTGAAGAATTCAAGTGTTCTAGTGGTGGGCCAATTATAGAGGGGGAGAGGCAGAGGCTTCTCTGATGGTGAGGGAAGGGCACTTGTGCTTCAAGTGGTACAACCAGAAGCACAAAGGGAAGATTGAGCGTCCATTTTTAAGATGGCCCTGAATGGTATTCAAGGGATGAGCAGATTATGGTACGAGGAGGATGGCAAGGTAGGTTTTCAGATGGAATGGGTAGAATGTTGCAAAGGCTTAAGGTCCTGATATGCAGCTGGCCCCATCAGGGACCACAAACTGCAGTATCAGGTAAGCACTGTAGATTCCCAACCCTCCAAGAGCTCATAGAAGATCTTATTGGAGGAAGTTTTGTGAGGCAAACCAGTGTACTTCACCACAAGAGTGGTTTCCACTGGCAACCAAGTTTAAGCGTTAGAGATGGGCATTTTTATATACTAATGTTATCTTTCCCACAACCATATCTTGGGCTTCACTGAGAAGCCTAAGTCAAAGTACCCCTTAAAGGGGTGGAAGTCAATAAAATTAATTCTTTTGTAAACTTTCTGAGACATCACAATGATGGCTGCACTTGCATAGGGGAAGAGATCCCCATACTTGACCTAAAGCCAAAGTTCAGGTTGCTCTAAGGGAGCACCAGGAGACTTCTAAGCACATCCTGTGAGCGCACAAGGTGCTGGGCTGGTCCCATGGGGATAAAGTGACTGGTGTGATTAGGGTGCTATCAGATCAGCCTGGGTGTAATTTAGTAGAATCTGAAATACACCAGGAGGTAGTGCACAACTAACCCACGTGGGGCAGCAGGCATTGGATTTGATTACATTTGAATACTTAAGTTGGCAGACAGCAACAATCGTTGTGACTTAAATTTCTAAACAATTTAAATTTTAATCAATAAAAGATCAAAGCAAAAATATAGAAATCAGTAGATGAAATAAATTTATTATCTGAACCATCTTATTTTATGTACACCTCTTTAGTCTGCATAAGAGGTTAATCTGATAGTTTATGAGGCTTTAGTATACAAACAGACAGTATAAACTATTTTTGAAGCTAAGAGGATATTTTAATTATTTATAACATTTTATAGAAAAAATTTTAGACTTATATAAATGATGCAACATCCTAAAATTCTAAAACTGTGAAGCTGATGATAGATTACTATATGATCAACTTTGTTATATTGTGGTATGATATAGTCAAACTATATGAAAATCGCAACAGCTGTTTTTATCAGTTTTTATTACTTTCAATAAAGATAACTACATGAATAATTTAGGTAAAGGTTTTAAAATATATATATGTGGTTTTAATTCAAACAACTCAAGTTTTTAGATAATTCTATTGAATAACAAAGGTATCATTAAGGATAAATGCAATGATAATACAAATATATCACCACGCATTAGAATTTCTCAAAGTTAAAACCTCTCACTTATAGAACTTATTTGGTATCTAAAGTAAGAGCTTTATTTATTTAAGAGTATTGAATACATGTTATATATAATGGTTTATGCCTACCTATATTCTAATTACCTAAGCTCTAACTTGAATCTGACATCTAACATACTTTTAACAGCTTTAAACTTCAATAATAAATAAAGATAGCTACTCAGCGAAAAAATATTATACTAGCAATTTGTAAACAATAAGATCAAATACTATATACAATATAAGTAGAATAGCCTTCCTATAAAATTCATGTGCAGTCTATGCACATAAAAATTGTATTAGATGCATTATTCTTCCCTTTACTAAATATATAAACTAAAAAAGTTATAGTTATTAGGCTAACCTATCAAGTGACTTTTAGAAGCTTTAAACTGAGACTCTTCTATAGTTGTCAGTTGTGTCTACTTTAGATCTATATTATCGCACAAGCAGTTGCACCTTTAAAATTATTCAATGCATATGTACAAATATTATCTCAGAAATAATTGCTACTTGCTATAATTAATAATCAAAAAGTTACACCTAGATTAAGTAGATGGTATTTTCATTATTTCACTCCTGACTTATTCACAAAGGTGACTAGGTTTAAGCACATTGCATTATAGGGCTTCTGCAGCAATCACTTATCCCTTGAAGCAAGTTGTATATCCTAAAGTCTGTGAGTAAAAATTATATCTAAGTAAAAGATAGATCATAATCCCATGACAACCTTCTATGGTTGAATTTCAGCCTGAGCATCAGTGTTAAATAACCACTACATGTAATAAAATTATGAATGTAATACCAATAAAGTGTCTTTTTTAGCACTAGTGGTGCCCAACCCAAACGGTGGAGCCACCACGCATCTTTATTTGCAAATGGGCCAAACAAAGAAATTAATGTAAATAAAGAAATTCTAATATAGCCCCTAAGTTATCAGCCTAGGAACCATATAATAAGGGAGGAAGATTTAGGTAAACTTTTGTCTAGTAACAACTTTAGTGGCGGACCATGGCAGACAATATAGTGGTTGGGGAATTAGTGATATGTGACACAAGGAGGTATAATTGTGGGTTTTTCTTCATTAATGAGGCTGGTGGTGTCCATCGCCTCAACATATTGAGCAAGTTGATGATCAGCAAAAATTATGAGAGCTGGCACACAATTAAATGACTTGATGCACCATCAGGTTTCAGGATAGTTGGGGTCAAACAGAGAAGTTTTTGCCGCATCAATGAAAGTGCAGTTCACTCCAAAAGCAAGCTCCTCAATATTGTATTTTTACCCTCATCAAAATCATGGGGAAATTTGGGATGGGAATATCCTCAACAAGGGGTTCCATCACCCCATGGAGATATTGGCAGAGGAGGGTGTTGGCTAGCAGCTGCTGCTTCTACTGCCATCTTGTTAATATTTTCTATAATTTGGGAAAGCATTCTTAGATCTAAAATGGTGGGGACATGAATTGGGAGAATTTACAAAAAATTCCACAAGGCGAAATTAGCTTAACATTATAAGTCCAATCTGTATAATCAATCCATTCAAGCGCTTTAAATGGGTTTAAATTGGCTAATCCCAGGCCAGCCACTGGAATCAGTGTAGTGGCGGATCCTGATTGGCTACAAGCAGCTGACCAAGGCAGCTCAGCTGACACTATCTAAGCCATTGGATCAGGATTCTGTAATTTTGACAAATTTTTAAAAAATTAAAATTTTATTATCAATGAGGTATCAAATCTATAAAAAATTCTACTTACCTAGCAACATAGCATATGTGATTTTTAAAAGAAAAAAAGATCTTTAAAAGGATAAAACAGAGATAGGTTTATCTTTTTTAGATTAAGCATCTTGTATATATAGGTACATGACCCAGTGTATACATATAGCATTGGTTAATATCCAATAAGAGCTAGCTTGAATTATATACAATTTTAATCGCTCTAAGTTACCAAAATAAGAAGTAAACCCTTCAATTCATTCATATCATTGATATAGATATAAGCAGAGGTTTTAGTATAATTGTAAAAACTTGTAACATATATAAATGCAAATAAGAGATAAGAGGATTACTTAAATTATCTTTCTAGCTGTCATGTGAATTTACATGAAACCAATCTTGAAAAATTTACAGGTACAAATATATATTGTCATGAATTATCTTCATCTACTTTAGAGGAGGATACCCCAGTGGTATAACATGGACTCACTACCATTGTCTCTTTGAGTTTGATCCTGGTAGATGAACTTTGGGTAGGGGACAATTATGACTGTGTTAGTATTGCGCACTGTTGCCCTGAACTGAGTTAGCAAATAGAAAGGCAGTCAATGGAGTTCCTGGCCTATCATATGCTGCACATGGAGGTTTTCTAGGTTTTATTCTCCTTTCCCATTTATTTTATTCCATTAGTTGATGCAGTATCATCCTCAGGTCAGCCCACATTGAATAAAAATTATATCCTCATCTACTTTGATGTCATGTACCATGACAAAATGTGGGTACTAATTGCAAAGACAAGGCGGGGCTCCTCAAGGCCAAAGAGATCAAGCTAGCTGCCCTTTCTAAATTATAGTATGCCCTAAAACAATGTGGGTGAGGACTAAGTATGACAAGTTGGTCCCAAGGCAAAAATGCTGGGGCAGCCAGCATTTTTTCTATGGCTTTGACTTTGTTGAGTTATTTAATTAACAAGGATGGGTCAATAAATTTTACTGGGATACAGGTTTTTGAGCCCCATTTTTTTCATATTACCTAAATTGGGCAAAAAACAACTACATTCAATCACTTGAGCTTGGGCCTCTTGAATTAAATCACTACTGCTAATGGTAGATTAATAATATTGGCTTGTTTTGGCTCAGTACCGCAGTGAAGTGGCCATGTCCCTCCTCCACAATTTCTTTATAATCTTTTCATTGTGTTGGAATTTGGGGTTTTTGATGCTCGCTAGGTTCTCAATTCCCTGAAATCCAACAATGGGGGAATTGATTCCAAAACTATTTACTTTTTTAAACTTATAAACCTAATAAAATAAGGGTTTTTTTAGTGATTTATTGGCACCGCATGGGGTAAAAGAGAGTTGATCCCTTTTGATATCTGACCAATAAATATTTATATTATGTTGAGGGTCAGGGGGAATTTGAGGATAGTTTCAGAATAGCTTTGACGCCTTCTAAATTAGATAATATGAGTTTTGATCCTATCAGAGTGTGAGGAAAGTGAGTTAATATTGGTAAAATGGATGTTGGGGTTTGGGGCAGAATATACCCATGTGGAAAGTTTTGATGTACTGCAACCAATTACCATTGGAGAAATTATTCTCACCTCAGGGGGCCTCCACCATGCCTATAAAAGGGGGCGGCCCCTGCGCAGATGTTGTGAAGGACTTGGTGCTGGTTGGGGGAGTACCTTCCGCTGGTTTCCCCAAAGTCTGTTGTGCAATTGGTGAAATCTGATCATTTGATTTTTCAGAAAGTGCCCCTGCGGGCTTTGAACTGATATTACCCTGGTTAACAGGATTCCACCACGAATTGGCTAGGGCCTTTTGGCTGATCTTCTCAACAAATCATTTGAATTATTTTTAAGGGCATCAGAGAATTGCAAAGGGCTGACATTTCCCTTTTTGGCTGAATTTGACCTACCACATTCTTATTTTTCAGCGGTAAGGCCAAATGTCTGACACATTGAGACCAACCTCTTTTTTGGGTAACTTGTTTAGTATAAGTGCTATTTGAATCTTATCAGATAAAACCTTGGTTTGACCTCACTGCTGGCCTCATTGAGGAGGACTCTAACATTATAGGTCACTTTATTCTTTATAATTCATATGGATTCTATTTCACTGCTGGTGGAACCTGGACCCCTCTGGATTGAAACTACAAAGAGTCTAGACTCAGAGCTGCACTTGCCTTGGACTTTCAGGCATCCACCCAATACTTTGCCTTTTTATTTCTATATGTCTAATTATTAATTTCTATTTTTATGAGTCATCTTGGTACTAGCATACTTTGTGGTGCTCTTTTACCTTTGCTGTTAGTAATTTTGTTCCCTGTTTAAGTGGTTGTTCATTCCCCACCACCTCTCCAGGAATGAGAGAGTTTCAGACACTCTCCTGAAAGTTAAAGTATTTTGGTTTATTTTTTTGAGTATATAGAAATATGTTATTATAGAATAGTTTATTTTGGAATAAAGAACCAACTTCAAAAGACGCACTAAAAATTATGAATTGATTGAAAAAATGCGCTAAAAATTATATAAAATCAATATAAAATAAACTGAAAAGTATATAATAAACAATAAAAAGTGTGATAACTCAATAAAAGTCTTTTAAAAGTGGTGCCATATTTTAAACTGACTTATGATAGTCATTTATAATATATGTACTCAGCACTGTGTATTCTTAATTGCTTACAGTTCACATTTGGACACAATCTAATTTAAGCTCTAATTTGTATCTATGAGAAAAACTTTTCTCTCTCGTTGCAATCACTTTTGCAACCTATTCAATTCAAGTATGAATCTAGTTTAATAATCTCACAGAGGAGATTAGTCTGCGCCCATGTCAGGGAGCAGTTGGGCAAGTAAGGTAAGAGGAGCAGGTGGAAGGCCCGCAGCCTCCAACGTTCAAAAACGCCTTAGAGAAACTGGCGGAATAGAATTTTTTTAAAAAAACTGATGGTCACTATTTCCCCAGAAATCCTCGCTTGGCAAGCACGATGCAACCAGTACATCAACACGCCGCACTCCCAGCCACTTTTGTTGGTGGAATACGGAGTCTGCGTGTTTCTGGACATCCAGCAAATGGCTTTATGGGAAAAATTTTGTGGGGATGTGCACACCTTTTTCCTGACCGCGGTGTACGTTGTACCTCACTCCATGTCACGCGGTTGGCTGGACCTAGGTTTCAAAAACAAGGAGGCAGCAGATGAGGCTGCTGCGGTGCACATAGTGATTGACCTCCCCAAAGGGCAATGGGTCGTCAAAACCAAATGCACCAGATGGACAAAATCAAACCAAATTTTCCTCACATTTGACTTTTTGCCTACTACAGTAAAACGTGACATTTTAGAACAATACCTGAAAGATGGTCTCGCCATCTACAGCAAGATACAATCTTTCAATATGCAACGCTTTATGCTGATGCCACATCTGTGTACTGGCAAAGCCATCGCAGTTCTGACCCCAGCCGAGGAGATTGCAAAGGACCTAACCCAGATCCCACACTCCACTTTTATTAATATTGAAGGGCATACCACCCACCCTTTCTGGGTGACCGTGGACAGCGCGCCCCCCATCTGCACCCACTGTGATGCATTCGGCCATAAGGCACATGCATGCCCCACCAAAGAGGGCATCACATTCCAAGAGCACCCCTCGGCAGCCATGGCCAGCGGAGAAGTGCACTATGAACCAACCATAAACACCAAAGAGGCTTTCCCATGGGGAGCACAAGGCTGCTACCTACTGGTAAAGCCTATTTCCCCGCAAGAGTGAAAGAAGGCCAAGCAGGCCCGCAGGGCCACAGCTAAGGAAGCGGCCAAAGCCACCACTGCTATCCCACACTCCCAACGCCAGGAGGACATTGAAACCTTAGCAGCAGAAGCAACTCAGGAATCCATCAACCAATCAGATTGGGAAGCCAATACCAATTGGGCCACCCAATCTGAGGATCCAATGGGTGACTTGAATTCTCCTGATCTTTGCAACCAAGCTCCAGTCAAAACTGACTTGGCCTTCAACCTACCTGAAAATTTTTTTTGCCCCGCTTGATGGTGCACCAAACTCATCTGCACCGCAAAAAATTTGTCTGACATTGGGGAAATAAAAAGCGAAGGCAAAAGCCAACGCAATTCTTTCTGCAAAAATTAACAAAACTACTGATAGCATTGCTGCAAACACCTGCGCTGCTGTGAAGGCCCATGGGGATCTAGAGGAGGCTAGTGGGCCCAGGTGCCCACCCCCTCGCACCTAAGGTGTTATGGGGGAAACTTTCACTTTAGAGATGTTGAATATCGCCGGACTCAAGGACTCACCATCCTGGGCTAGGAAACTGAGTTTTTTACAACAAACTTTACCCATGGATATCCTGGCCATCCAGGAGTCCCACTGTCCATGAGGTTCCAAGGAGGCTTGGAAAACCATGCTCCTCCCATCCCTATCCTTTTGGTCAGAGCACTGTGGGGTGCTAGTTCAGAGAAACAATTTCTTAAAATTTTTATTGTCATAAACCTTCCTCAATGGCTGAGTCCTCATTGTCACTTTCTCGTGGGCCAACGTGGCACATGCTATTGTCAACATTTATGCCCCAAACGGTGCACAAGATCGTCAGGAATATTTCTCATTGGTCAAATCCCTCCCACTACCCCCAGACCATTTTGTAGTCAGCGACATGAACTGTTGGCTAAACACACCTATGGACCGGTGGCCTTCCTCCTCCCACGCCCCCCAGGGTCACGTAGAACTGTGCGTTCTAAAGGCCACCCTTGGGTTAATGGATGCACTGCTGCAGCATGCCCTACTGCTCAAAAAAATGATGGGCCCCCATGTCCACAACGGCCAATTAAGGTCCATGTCCCACATAGACCTTATCCTTACACTGGCAAAATTCCAACCCCACATTTCCCACTTTAAGACAACAAAAATAGAATTCTCTGACCACCGACTGGTCTCAATAACCTACCACCTACCCACCACAGTGGCTAAGGCCCCACATTGGTGCAAGCTCCGCCCCTCCCAAACTCGCGTCGCCAGGATTTTCCACTTGGGTGGAATCAGCAACTTTGGCAAAAGAGTTTGTGGCACCATTTTGCGTGGACCCAATCTCCACATGGGCAACCTTCAAAGAGGATACCATCCGCCACTCTCGCCACCTCTCCTCCAGACGCTCACAAGCCACTTCAGCTGTCATTTCGCGCGCTCTGGCAGAGTTGGCACACCTGGAGTCCAACATCCCAGCTACAGGATACAGCCCTGCATGGGGCCAGAAGTGGGCAGAGGCAGCCGCCCACCTCAACACGCTTGAAAGGCAACACAAACATCGGGTTTGTGTTCAATACAGGGCCAAACGCATCACAAAGGGTGACAAGTGCACCACTATTTTTTAAAAAAATTTTCACACCATGTCAGAGCGTGGCCTGCACACAGGTGCGAAGATCAGATGATTCCATCATGAATATGCCAGCTGAAGTGGCAATCGAGACACAGAAGTATTACTCCAAGTTATACTGGTCCAATCCAATTCAGCCAACTGAAGTAGCAGAATTTCTTGACTGAGCCAACATCTGCACCATTTTCTCAATACCCAGAAATAATGAATTTGATTACTCCGAACGAATTATGGACAGCCATCCATAGTGCACCAAACCGGAAATGCCCAGGCCCAGATGGCATTCCATATGAATTCTACAAAAAGTACTTCAAATATATATCCCCACTGCTGCTCGCCTCACTTAACCAGAGCCTGTTGGAAACGCGCCTCCTACCAGGAGGACAAGAGGCCTTTATTGTCACACTCTTCAAGAAAGGGGATAAGCTAGACTTAGCCAACTGGCACCCCATTTCTTTAACTAACACGGACACTAAAATTTTAACAAAAATCATGGCTAACCGTTTAGGGACTGTAGCATCTGCCACCATCTCCCCAGAACAATTAAGTTTCATACCCAGAAGGTTGATTTGGGATAAAGTGCACTCTGTGGCTAATGCATGTCAGTCCACAGCCTCTGGGGCACTTGTATTCTTGGACCAACAGAAGGCCTATGATAGAGTAAACTGGGAATACCTCAGGGCCTGCCTCCATCAATTCTGCTTACCCCCTCGCTTCATCAACTGAGTGATGCTGCTCACAGAATCTGCAACAATGGCAGTACGTGGCCCCGGCTTCCTAATGGAAGTAGTCCTCCCTCAAAGGGGCTTGCGACAAGGGGACCCTCTTAGCCCACTCTTATACAACTTCAGCCTTGACCCACTACTTCGAAATGGGAATGCCCAACTCACGGGGTCCATGTGCCAGGCCAAGCCCCAGTCAAGATGATGGCGTTTGCAGATGATTGTGTGTTTGGGGTGTCTAATAATCAAGATGCACGCGCACTTGAAGCTCTCATCCAGGAGTATTCCTGAGTAAAAAACGCGGCACTGAACGCTTCCAAAACTGAAATCATCCTCCTTGGTTGGTCTCAGAACTGCTGGACCCCAGCAACTAGTTCCCAGCCCGGCCCATCTGCTTGCACATGTGCTTGCCCTCCCAGCTCACCCCACACCGCCCCACTGGTGCTCCCCTTTGTGCCACGCCCTACCATAGGGCCGGTCCACCATCTTGGTTTGTGGGTGGAGGCAGGTGGATATGCATCAGCAGTAATGAAGAGTCATATTCTAGACAACGTGACAAAGCGCATCACCTCTCTCAGAGCCCACTCTACTTCCCTTACTGGCAGGGTTGTTTTAGCCAACTCTATGCTCCTCTCCAAAGTTTGTTTTGGAGCCCACGCCATCCCCTTCTCCCCAAGCTTCTTCAAATCCTTGTATGCCCTGCTGCAAGGTGGCTTTGGTCAGGCCGCCCTCCACCAGTATGGCTAGAGGTCATGTTTGGCCCCTATCATCATGGTGGCATGGGTCTGATTGACTTCAGAGCCCATGCTGCCAAGATCTTGGGTACCTGGATAGCGGCCATCACTGCCCCTATGCTCCCCTCCTAACACTGGTCCCGCGCAGCCCGCTCCAACTTCTCCCACACATTTGGCCTCAACAATCCATCGAACCCCCACTCCCTGATGAAATACCTGGCTTCACAACCATCGGCCACAGGCCCTCATGGTACCAAAACTCACTACAAATGAATTCTCCTCTCCATGCAGAGCGATGAGTGGAGAATTTGTATTAGCAGACATACAACCTGAAGAGGCCACCCCTCTCCTCAGTACACACAAGAGGTACAGGGGCTACCCATCCAAGATGGCGTGATCCCCACACGGCCCCAAGTCCTATCCAGGGTGGACTACCTGGACATGATGGACATCCCATACTCCATTGAGACCCAAAAAACTATCTGGAAATACGCTCACCATCCTCTGTTGCAGCCTCAAATATGCTCCCATATGTGGCGCTGCCTGAGGCGGTTGTATCATACAGCTGAGCACTCTAACACTTTACACTCATCCTGTGTCATGTGTGGCCAGTATGGAACGCTGTTCACCCGCCTGGAGAAGTGTCCTACCTCTAAAGTGATATGGCGCGAAGTTCAACGTCTGCTGGGCCAGGATCAAACACATCCCTTCAGTCTGTCAAGAGATATGTTTTCTCTATCAATGGCCTCCCCCTTCCACCATCCCTCCGTGCTCTGGTGGTTGCAATAGCCATGTGGACTATCCACACAATTGTCTTGGATGCCATCACAGGCTCCACCCCCACCCTCCCAGAAGCTGTCCACAGATTCCGGTCTCATTTGGTGGACCACTTTCAAGTGAGGATGTTTGGATACCTCCCACTGCGTTGCTGACAGCTGGTCTCCTCCTGGTTCCCAGTTTGGTTCATCAAATCAGACCCCTTCCTCCACACGTATTCAATTGAGGCTACAGCCCCTTCACACGTTCCCTCCCCCTCCCCATAAGTGGCGTTCCCACTGGCAACAAGAGATAGCATCGCTTCTCTGGGGTGCCTTCCCTGTTACTAAGTTTTGTCTCTTTTGGGTCATATTTGGAAGTGTCCATCTCATGGTCAGACTTCCCAGCAATAAATTAAATTAACTTTGTATCTATGAGCAAAAAAACTACAAGTCAATTTGAAATATGACTCTAACTTCAAAAATGTTTTATTGATTATTCATACTTTTTGCTAACTATTTAAAATTTTGTAGCTAAATTTTATTGATTAATTTTATACTTTTTATTTCTATTAATTATATTCATGCTTGTTAGTAAATTATTTGAAGTTGTTTCTTTTTTTTCCAAAAAAACTTTATATAATGAAATTTTTAAAGTTGTTTCTTTTTTTCATATTTTTTTCTTAAAAAACTCTATCTCTATATTTTTCAAAATAACTTTTTTTAAAAAAAGATAAAAAACTTTTTGCTCTATGTGTATTTATTATATATAATATCTTATAATCAGATAAAAAAATAGTCAAACTTGGCACAAATATTTATGAACATTGGGAACCATCTTAGGCTGTTTTCATTCCCCTAATTCTAACTTGATAAATAAAAGTCATACATAAACTGTATCAAAGAAATATCAAGTATAGTGGTAATCCTTCTATTGTTTGACTGAGTAGCTTGTTGTCATTTGGTTAATTCAATAGGCTCAATGATTATGAGTAAACAGATGGTAATTTAATCAATTAATAGGCTCATTGGTTTTAATAAGCAGTTGGTGGTTATTTGGTTAATTCAATAGGCTCACTTGTTCTGTATACAGTTGGTAATTAGTTAGTATAATGGTTTTGATTAGTTTTGATTGAATGGTTGGTGGTTTTAGTTGATTTAACAGATTCATTGGGTTTACTATGCAGTTTTATGTTTTTTAGTTAAGTCAATAGGTTTAAATAATGGAAACTATCAATGTCTTACTAAAGAATGATTTCAGATTTAAAAAAGATGGCCGTTTAAAAAAATATCAAATTAACCAAATAACCACTAAATTCTCTGCCAAAAAGATTTACCATGTCATTATAATCATATATATATATTCACTTCCTACTTATAAAATTTTTTTACATTATAGAAGTCCTTACAAAATTGGAATAGGACCTAATTGGAAGCATTCTTTCCTAATTTAAAAAAAGTTTACACAAACTGGTCCTGTAGTTTCAGAGTAATACGTGAACAAATATAGAAAAAACATATATATTACAAATAAATTTTGAGAACCTTCTACTTTTTGAGATCAGATAAAATTGAAGATTACTAGTTCTATTGGTCTATCATCTAATTATAAGTTAAAGCTCAGTAATATTTCACCGCTATATGTTGTATGAATACTGATCTTAGTGGCAAATCCTAGTAATATGCTGATGAATATATGCCAGTTAATGCAGATCATCAGAGGTTCAGATAGGTTGGAGTTTAGGGTTTAGGTTTTTGATCTGATTAACAGAGAAGATTTTAATTCATTTTTATTAAATATACTACAAGATCTAGAAAACATTATATCAAAATAAAATATATTAGCAGTATACCAGATTTAATACCCTGTCTTATAACGCCTTAAGGAAATACTTTTTCCTTAAAGTTTGATTCTTGATAATCTATAGGAGTAATAAATCTACTGAAACTGTAATAATCTGAATCATGGAAACCAGCTAGTAATATATATTGACTGAGTGACTGTGACTTGCAATAATACCAGTAACTTAGTTTGTTTTAAAAAGCATTTAGATGATGTAACGTACATAATTATTGATATCACGTTTCTACTTTAAAATTTTAGTGAGAAAAATCTAAGAGCCCATTTTAATATCAGTTAACAGGTACAGTAGTTGTCTCTAGTACCTATGATATCAGTGGGGCTATTACTTAAGAGCCTTGTAAATTTATACACTGGTTATAGTATTTGCTTTTTATGACTTTTTTTAATAGCAAAGCATATGAAAGTTAATGAAAAGCTAAACTTATATCACTAACTTTTTGATTGGTAATTTTGGTAAAAATAACAACATAACAGTAAAGTTTTTGGATATCTAAATTATCATTAAATTTTATACTTAACCCAAAAAGTCACAACTCACTCCTCTGCTTATTAGTTCTATTGATTAACGATTATAAGTTGCACCACTTCCATATATAAAATCTCTAGTTGTTTTATTGAGGATCAGCTAAAATCTTGCTCTTGTTAGGACCAAGGGGAGGCAAGTTCACTTTGGTCATCAACTTGCAGGTCCTGAAGAACCACTTGAGTAATCAAGCAACTAGTAAATAGGAGTCCCTAAGCCCTTTTACTGATGTGGGGTGAGCTATTTCTGCAGGTGCATGTTGGCCACAATGTATGCTATGATGCATTATGATGCTTTTTAGACAAAATTATGAAACTAAAATATTTATCATAAAATTTTTTTAAACAAAAATGTGGATAAAATTAAAAAAGTAACTGAAACTCTCACAAGTGAGTATACTAACCTAGATAAAAAATAGGTCTTTGGGGGGTTATCATGTTGATCTTAAGAGCTGAATCCTATTCATGGGTTGCTATTTCTTTTTTTTAGTACTAGATGGTCCCAACCCAGGTTGCTATTTTTTTTGCAGTTTATACTTAAGAGGAAGGGATTTAAGTTACAAAATGTATTTGAGAATTGGGGTTGGGAGAGATGATAGGGCACGCCATAGTTGGCTGTTCACTAAATTAAAATTATAAAACATTATAAAGTTTTTAAAATTAAAATGTGCAACACACATGGCAGCCTGGTATTGATCATCAAAAAAGCGTAAATTCAAAAAAGAAAATTAAAGTAATAATATAAGGGAAGGGTACCATCTAGTACTAAAAAAATATAAGGGAAGGGTCAGGATTGGATTTTATAAATAGAAATTCACAGCAAATCAAAGCATTTTACCATAAAGATAGGTATAAAATAAGTTAACTTTAGGAAATTGGGGGTAATAAGGGAAGGTGAGCAGCAGTAGGAAAGAACTTAACTAGACTAATCTTCTCTATCTTGTCATTGTAGTTGTAGGGTTTCTCTACAAAAGAGTCTAATCTCTCACATACAATCAGCTAAGCAAATTGAGTTTAAGAGGGGCACTATAAGAAAAAGGGTAACAGACACCACTTGGCTTACTTCTTTTTTTTGGATAGACTTAAAGCTGTTATAAATATATGTAGCCATTACTCAATTAATATTATTGAGTTTGTCCATACATGATTATATATATCGGTGTGATCATCAGTGTTTTTAGATCCCTTTGGTATTTTTTTAAAAGTTGATTACCCCAGAGTTTTGTGAGTTTGTAATTTAATAGACAATAATAGCTTATTAATCTAGTATAATATTGTAGATGTGCATAGATAAGTTTAGGAAGTTTTGAACCTTACAGATGATTCATATAGCTACCAAACTACTTAGCTGAAACCAATGTGCTATTAAATTAAAAATAACTTCAAAAAGATAGCTGAAATAATATTCCCTTTAAGAATATATATCATTTTCATATATGATATATAACTCTTAATTATCTTATAAATATCTAAAAATTAAATGAAAATGTTGGTTTTCCCTTATCACAGATTATTTGTGACAAGTTTAGCTGTAATTATTGTAAGAGTATAAAAGAAGATGTGTAACATACATATATTATCACATAATGATTTTTAGTCATATACAGCTGATGTCCAGATGGAGATATTTAATGTTATTTACAGCATCTTAAATGTAAATTAAATTTAAGTTAGCAATTCATGATATCATGCTAGAGTCTTTAATCTAACTTTTGTTGTTTTAAACCTGTTTTTAGTAAATAGATGTATACTTCTCAATTAATAAATGTATAATTAGTATTTTTGTCTAATGAACTACCTTAAAATCCAATATAAGTTTATTAGAAAATAATTTGATGACTATTAGATATTTAAATAAAAATTATCATTATGAGAACTCAAAGCTAATTCAAGAGATTATAACAAATATTTAATAAATAGCTTATGAAGGTATTTGTTTATTTGTCACATTTCTTATAATTAGGATATCTGGTTTAATTCAGTTTTTCTGGCTATATCATTATCACACTGTTATGAGCGTATAAACTTAAATTAAACTCAGTTAAGTAGCTTATGAGATTATTGAAGACAAATGTAGATCCCACTAAAAATTTTAACTATATAGATATAAAATTTACTATTTATTACATGTTATTAGACTAAAGGGCTTTAGTTTAGTGGAAACGCGTTTTATTGCCCTCATTATACAGGTTTAAATCCAGTCATGAAGAAATATAATTTTTCTGTGCTAAGAGAATAGCAATACGTGTGGATTCTCTCACCACGCCTTGGTCCAGCTAAGGGAATAAGTGATGTTAGATGATGTAATCTTAGCTATATATGATAATGCACAAAAAGGTTTTATACCTAGTACTTGGGTTTTATTCTTTACTACTATGCTAAAATTTTATCCCAAGAGCTGCTGTGCTGTAATTTTCCCCAGGTTAACCCACCTCAATTCAATTAAATGGTAATATTATTTTCTTAAACTATAAATAAACATTTCATTAACATTTGATCCTAATTTTAAGAAAGGAAAGGTTATATTGGAAACTAAACTTGATTTTTTATCATTAATAATTTAAAGTTGATTTAAGGTTTTTAAATCTCATTCATAGTGTGGTTTATATTTGGGTTGATAATTAATATTACAAAAAGAGTTCTTTACAATAACTCTTTTTTAACCTATTTTTCAAATTAATAAGAAACCTCCCCAAGGTATCTGCTATGAGTGTGAAAAATTACATCAATTTGGTTTAGTAGTTTTAGATATTACCGTAGACAACCTATACTTCCCTAGAATCTTATATATAGTGACAAGAAGTAAACTCAAGATATAAGGAATATCTAAGCATTGCTACTTATTAAATAGTTATTTCCATTCTGTACATTATATGTATATATATTCTAAAACTTTCATTATCTTTAGGTTAAAATAGTTTTTTTAAATCTTAAGATGCAAATCCTACCCATATATACAAATTAATAATCTTTTCATTAGTTTATATATTAAGTATCTCTATTTAGCTTTCTTTTGGGACTGCAGCTATAAGATGGGAGCAATGATTGTAATGAGTATATAATTAAACGTCTATCTTATTAAGAAAATCTTAGTGAGAAAAATATGTATAAATAACAATGAGAGATGTCAGACCCTGTGGCATAATAAATCAAAGAAGAGTGAGTTTGAAATATGTGAAACCATAACGCTTAGGGACAATTAAAAAATCTTAATTTAAAATATTTTATAAATATTACTAACAATTTCCAAGGTTATTTTTTATAAATGTTTTTCCATTTGAGCCAATAAAGGTTCTATAAAGAGCTTCAAGATATGGCTAGCTAGTTTTTCAATAAAATAGTATTATTCTAAACTTGAATTGTTAATTATAGTTTGGTATTAATATTACATACATGGGCTTATGAGTATGAGCTTGAAGCTACGCCATTAATAAATAAGCAACTAATTTAAAAGCAGGTGAATTAGGTATCATGTTACTGTCACAATTTGTTTTCTTAAAGCACTATAGATAACCTTAAGTTTTGGTAACTACTGCTAAAAAGTGGTAGATTAATATAGCATAGTAATTTTTACTCAACAATCCAAGATATAGAAAGTTGAGGTAAAAATTGAAACTAAAGTAATAATTACCAAAGATTTACAGGCCTTGCATGATATAACTATCTTCAGTTAGTCACGCAGTTAGCTAAACAAGGTATACTGTTTAGAGTTGAGTTGACTTTTATTATAAATATGTTGAATTGTTGGAAGTTTAATACGGATTCATTGCTATTATATTTTAGCAAATTAAAAAATTACAGCAGAATTAAACAACTCTGAAAAACTGACACACAGAAAAACCCCAATGTCCTCAGCCCTACTGCTCAATGCTCCAAAAGGGGCAGCGACAAAACACCCTAGCATCTTCCACCCAGCAGGAAAATTCTTTTAAACTATGTTGACTATCTCCTCCAATGCCTCAGGTCAATAATTTCCCTTAAGGATCTTGTCCTCCACCTTGCACATTCCCAAGTGATGCCTTGTAACCCCATTGTGCTCCCCCAAAGCAAGATGCAATTCAGCCTCCAGGTTGAATATGGCAATTTGTTCCCCTATAATGACATTAGATTCATATAAATAGCCAAAGGCGCTTATGCAGCCTTCAGGCTTCATCAATTTCATCCCTACAAGGGGTACTTTGAACTCAGTTCACTTGTAAAGTTGATGATGCAATTGCAGCCAACATTTTCCTGGTATTCCAGGGAACGCCCATCCCAATCACTCACACTCAGTTTTCTGATGACATCGATCTTGTGGTTCAATTTGCAGGTCTCCCCACCCACCTCCCCCTAAAACTTTATACAATGAACTAATAGCTGAATTGTCATTATTGGCGCTGACCCTATTCTATAAATTGTGATTCCTAATGGAGCCAACCGACTTGCAGGCCCTCACGCCTTTGCAACTATATGCCCAATATCAACCAAAATTGCCATTTCAATTCCTCCTCACACCGTTTTCCCCTCTGTCCCTGACCACCCTTTCTGGGCCAGGGTAGACAAAGGGCGCATGATTTGTCCCATTTGTTTTAAACTGGTCTAAATTGGTGCTACCCAACCATAGCCCAAGCTGGAGCCATACACTCAACTCCCCTATGATGCTCCCTTTGCTGATATAAAACCTTTTTTGAATGGGGCATAATTCTCCCTCCCCCTCCACCCAAAATGGTATATTCAACTGCCACAGATTCAGTCAACAAGGAACCTACATGTCAAACCACCACTCCTACTCCAACTTATCAGGAGCCAGCATGGACCCCAGTAAAAAACCTACCTGGATACCTAATCCAGCCCACCCATATGCTGATCAACCTATCATTTTTAACCAAAATCCCTGAGATTATTTAGAGGAAGTTGATGATTTTAAGAATCCCATCCTTGACTTGGTCAAGGCCCCAGGCCTCAAAATGTACCTAAACGCAGATTATGCAGCTCAATTTCAAACTTGGCACTATGCTCTATGCTCAGATGCCAATGAGTTCCAAAGTGGCCACCAACTCATCAAATAGGCTGTTGCCTCCATTGATTGTCACCCCTCCAAAAGGCTTTAGCAAAATCAGTCACAGTCTTGGTCAAGGGGATACCCACCCCTGTCCTTCCCCCATGCAACAAGTTCATAAATAAGAATTCCTCAAATCTACCAAGTTGCCCACAAGGCAATACAAAAATTTTCAATAAACAAAATTTGGCCCCAAGACCCACATTACCAGCAACAACATCTCCACCTTCACCACGCTACCCAAAGTTCGCCTTGAGGCTGAGAAAGCCCTATCTGAATATATCACCACCCTCCTCATATCTAAATTTGAGCTGCAAGAGCTACTCTGCTACCTCAACCACTTGAGGATGCACCCATTCCTGTGTTTTCAGCGCTCTGCCATACAATGTCTGACACAGAGGAGGAAGATGAGTTTCCTGATCCTGACTCCCACCCACCATGGACGCATAGTGGTTTACCACATCTGACCTGGTTGGATCATTTTAGTTTTTTTAATTTTAATTTTTGACATTTTTTGAGTGATATGCTCATCTCTTTCTGTTCGTTAGATCTAGTTTAGTACAAGTTTCGCTCCTCATAGCTTTTTATTGTCCATCCCCTGGTCAGCTTGCCTCTTTTAAATAAAATATGATGAATCGTTGAAGTTCAATCAAGTTTATGAATTATTTATATATGACTTGTTTTAGGCATAAAATATAGACTGGTATGTGATTTGATATTCTCATAAATTTTAAAAATCTATTATTTGGTGAGATACCTTAATCATGTTTACCTAAACCATAAAACGTCAGTTGCCTTTATCTTATTATCTCACTGTCTGGTTGTATGAAGGAGTTTTATATAATCCTTAAGGTATATTCATAAAGCTTAAAATATTGCAAACCCAAGGTTGAGGTCTTAATATTCAAGCTAGCTCTTATCATAGTATTTGCTTAAGCTATTATCATAGGTCTTTTAAAATCAAGATAATACCCATTTATACATACTATTATAAATTTAACCTCTAACTGATAGCTTAGCTATCTAAGGTTTTACTAATCTTTTAATAAATTCTTGAGAGTCTGAAATTTAGGAAAAATCAATAATACATTTTTTGTTACAACTTATCTACTATATGATTCCTCAGCAAGCTATAATTTACTTGCTTTAGTTGTATTATAAGATTAATATTTCAAAAGCAATATATACTGTAGGAATTCTGGATAGTAGGATATTTTCTTTGTGCTTACCCAATTTTAACTATATGAAAGGCGTGGTATGCTTAATATGTCATAGCTGCCTGAGAGAGAAAAGTTAATGTTAACCTTCAAAGTTTGCTAAACTTAACTCTTTTTATAGATGAAAAAGATAATTAGATAATAATATGATGTAAACTCTATTTTAAATTTGGTAGTATTAAAATTCTATATACTTTTCAAACTGAAAAGTATACACAAAAGAATAATTTAGGGACAATATTATATTGAAACGTGAAATTTTATGTCAAAAATTTTGCATTTCTCACTTGAGTTAGGGGTATCACATGTGGATTTAGTGGTACATCTTACTTCATTTGATGATGCATTGTCTTGCTGATATTTTATAGCTCTGGATACATAGAGTTGCCTAAATATGGGTAACAGCTTATCTTGTTTAACCACCAATTTGGGCAAAAATTTCTATTTGTAAAAGTTGGAGTTCTGTTAGATTTTAGATAAAAAACACGCGTTTGTGGTTTGGATTGTTGCATGGAAGATGAATAAATGATATATAGTTTAAAACCAAATAGAGTTTTAAAACAAGGTTTGCACTTTTTTGCAACTCCTTTGTTTGTAACCAATCAGTTGTGGGTAACATATCTTCATCTTGTCAAAATTCAGGCCCTAGCAAATTGGAAGTGATGTAGTTGACATAATAATCATATAATAAAGATTAATTGATACTAGTCATCTATGGGAATAGATAATTGCACTTGTCACTACTTTTTTAATAATATAGAGGGGCTAATTTTCATGTAAACCTTTACCTAAATTATTGTTAGTATAAAGTAATATATAATATAATTGTAATTATTATCTTGCCCCTAAGGTAGTCTGGGAAAGGAAATCTATTGGAAGGGCAATGCTGCAATATATTCAATAGGGAGAAGATTTTGGAACGTCTGACAGAACCCTTTTAATATTTGGAGCAAATAATCAGAATAGGAATCCTTCTAGCATTCTTTTTGTCTAGGTTAAGCTTGGCCAAGTAAGGGAGGTATAATAAGGTCCCAAATTGGAGAATTGTACGTCCAAGTCATCTGTTGATAGATTAGGATTGAGTGGGAGGATGTTGTGTGACTCAGCGTGCAAGAGCGTTGGGGTCTGCCTGCAGCTAAGCTTCTCAGATACAGATTGTTAGTCAATGTATGTTGAATCAATCCAGCAGTTAAGATGATATTGAGTTCTGTTTATCAAAGATGTTGTCCTGTGTAGTCAACCTTCTGGAGTAATGTGGCAAGCTTTAAGATTGAAAGTTTAATGTATGTTATTTTAAAGAGTTCCTTTTCAACCCTCTAAAATCATCTGTAAAGGTTAGAAGGCTCATGTGGGCAATCAATGTTCATCTAAGGTGTTCTCAGCGCGTCTATTATGTCCCTGTGGTCATCAGATCTGTATTCAGAATCATCAGAGTCTCCAAATTGAATTTTGTTAGGCTGCTGAGTTTCATGCAGTTGTGACTTAGGGTTTAGACAGGAGTTAGTTTGTTGTCAGGTATGGTGAGATGGTTAGCGTTAATGATACTTGTATCTAAGAGAAATATTTTTTGATTTTGTAGTTAACAGGTGCTTCCATGCTGTGACAGTGGTAACCAGGCCTTAGATATCATCACTAGGGCTTGAGACTGGCGCAATTTTGGGCGCCAAGGAGGTTGCTTGAGAACATTGTCTGAGTGTGGTGCAATCATCCATTAGAGCTTCCCAGATGACATGTATAAATCCTTAATAAACCTTTTTTCTTCAATAGGCATTGAGGAGAGTGTCTCCGACTCTCCAAAGAATGACTATCAGAAAAAATTAAAGGAAACTTACCATGTAAGGCGCCAACACCCTTATATATTATAGATTAAACCCAGAATACCTCTACAAGGAGGTAAACTGTGAGGGCTGAAAAAGTTATAATTGGATAACCAATTATATAAAATACTCTTTATTAAAATGTGAGACGACCAACAAAGAGATTGGTTAGAGAAATACTTTTAAAAAAATCGGGATGATGGCCTGGATCAATTTTATGAGGCTTGGAATCATTTTGGCCAATAACACAATACAAGAATGGTAGTTCTATAATTTGAGTATCTGTGCACTTAAGACTTTATAAAAACCCGTTTCACCTTTTTTGGTAACATTAATTTTTAAAATTAACCAAACGGCGTTTAGAAATCAAACATAATGAGCCATCATCATTTAAATAATGATGAGTGAATTTTTAGCACAACTGATGTAACATCTTGAACTGCATCTCGCTTTTTCTGGGGATTTTCCTGGATTTTCTTGGCCTTAACCCAAAGTTGATCCCTAGTATATCTGAGGTCAGGGAGGGCGGCCAACTTGAACTCATTGGCCTTCTTTACTTCCTCCTTGTACCCGTGATTTACACCAGAATTTATGTCATGAGAGCTTGACATTACCCTCCAGTTTCATCGGCTTTAACCCTCCTCCAGGGGCGTTATCAAAAAGAAGTCATTATGGTCGGGGTAACCTCATGGTTGCAATTACAGAGTTCATTTTGGGACCAGCAGCCTTAGGAAAACTCTTGTGGAAAGAGGCAATTTAGTCCCAAGCAGAAGAAATTGTAATCTAGATCCCGTTATACTCTGCAGCATAAAAACCTTTTCAAGTCGCCGGGTTTCAGTTCTATACAAAAAATATAAAGTTAAGAATATTGGGTGCTCAGAACTTTAGAAATGGAATCTGGAAAGGGCCTAAAGGATGGCTTGGTTCTTTGGAATGTATGGAGAGAGGCGATGGTGTAGCACTTTAGCTTCTTTACAGTCTTGTATTATGCACTATCCTGGGTTATAGTACCTATTATTGAAACTATGTATAGAAAAAATAGGGATAGAATTTTTAAAGGAGATAAATTATAATCTGTACTGTTAAATTCTTGATATATAGAATGGTTGGTGGCCTGGTAACAGATGGAGCGCTCAAGTCTCCTTCTTTCAAGATCTTTACTTCTCATCAATATAAGGGTCAAGCCTTGTCCTTTCTCTTGGATTGACCTTGGATTTTGCCAATCTCCCATTGTACTAGGGCGTCAGGATGGCGACCTCTGGGTTAAGATGGAGTCTCATCACATGATGATTCTCAAATCTCTTTTATTAATTCTCGCCTGGTTAGAGACATAGGCTTATTTGTCAATGATCCATATGATTTTGGATGGCTTGAACCCACCAGAGGAAGTTAACATTTTATTAGCCAATCCTGAGATGATGCAGGCCATTCTGGAGTATGAATGTCGACGCTAAGTATTCTAGCCCTCTTTTCAAATGACAAGAGGCCACTATCTCTCCATATCCCACTTTAATTCCCCATCCACAAGATAAGACTCAGATGTCTCAGGAGAAGACCCTCAAAATTGATAAGTTTTTTCTCATGGGAGTCTGAAAAAACTTGAATCTTTTCTGGAAGATCCAGCTGGTAAGATGCATGGTGTCAGGCAAACAGCAAGTAAGAATTAAACTGGCCTGCCAGCCCAGATGCCAGAGCACCCAAATGGCAATCCAGAATGCCAAAGGCACTGCTGCTTGTTTGATGGATATGGAACTGGAAAATAATCTCACCAGGAACTGCCAGTGAGCTAGAATCTCAAATATAAGCACATAATAAAATACCATATGAGTACAGCCGTTAAACCTGAGGGGTGCGTGAGGGTGTGGTGGAAAAGGCGGTTTACTTTTTGGAATGAAAACAAAATTTTAGGAAAGGTTTTAATGGAAAAATTAGGAAAGAAAAATTGACCAACAATTTTCTCAGTGCAATGTGACTGATTAAATAGTGGTCAATTTATAGAGGAAACAAGCCAGGATTGGGTCCTGCAAGTTTGAACTATCCAGCAAAGTGTTTGGGAATGGGGAACAGATAAGTTAACTGGGAACCAATGTCAAAGAATTTGGTGGCAGGCTGAGTCACTGTTGGTTGGACCTCAAACGTCCAAACCAAGGCTCCAATACGTTTCCAATGGTTGGCACAACAGTGTTTGGCCCAACGAGCAGCAAGAATCTCCCAAGTCCACCCACATAGGGGCAGTCTAACTTGGTTGGGAATGGGTTTGGGACACCCAACCCACCCATGCCCTGTCACTGGGCCATTCATTTGGTCAAGAGCGTTGTGTCAGGCGCAACACCCAATCTGCCTGAAGGGAGCTTCAAACCCTCATTTATGGTGTCCAATGCTATTACCTGCCCATTGGGGATGATCCCCAACGATTTTGAGGTGGGTTGATTTTTTTTACATAGCGTTAGCTGAATTGAAACCATTTGCATATCTGGCCGATGGGGCAGTCTTCATCCCTTTCCAACAACATGGAATCTGACTATTGGGCTGACTCCCACTCAATTTTGGGTCAATTGGTTTCATTTCAGTAATCTCAGTGCAAATTCCCCAATTAATTCTACCAGTTCTGCTGAGGTGAGTGTGGGCACTGGGGGGAATTTGAAGCGGAAGAGCTGTTACCCAGTGCTCATCTACCATGTGGGCGAGGTCGCCCTGGGTAACGAGGGATACTGCTTCCCTCTTCAATACCTTCTTACTCGGGAATGGGAAAAGGGCCCAATCAATGGCCAGGGGACATTCCCCAGGACTTACACATGGCCACCTTTCTGATAATATGGTAGGGTTCTATCCTCTTTGATCCCAGTTTCTTTCATGGTTGCTTGATGAGAATGTTCCTGGTGTCCAACATTACCAGATCTTCCTCCTTGTACTCTGGGACTACCCTTATTTTTCCCAACAAATTCTCTTGTAGGCTTAATGGCAGAGTACAGATTAAAGTTTACATCTTTGTGTTCATCCTTGATGAACTTGGAATAGTCCAACACAGCTTCCACCTTAGAACCACACTGGATTTCATGTTAAACGAGTGTTATGCTATAATTGAAAGAGAAGAAATAACACCCATTGGAAGAATAATGATGATATTATAATTATATTGTGCCAAAGGAAGGTGTAAGGCTCAGTTTAAGTGTTCATCAGTCATATAGCGCAGCAGTAATTGTTCCAAACATTAGTTTAATCGTTTTTTCTGCACAACCAATTAAAGTTGGAAGCAGTATAATGGAACAGGCGAATCTGGAGGATCTTACACAAATCCTCCAGAATTAGATGTAAACTCTAGTCCACGGTCACTAAAGATCTCCTGAGGTACTCCATGAGTGGAGAAAATGTGGAAAAAAAATAATTTGGCAATCTAAGTTGCTGTCATTGTGGTGTTAATTGAATGTTATGGGTGAAATTGGTGAACCAGTCCACCACTACCATGATAGCATTATACCCCTCAGACTAGGTAGCTACACAATAAACCCACAAAAAGGGAAGCCCAGGTTCCTCTGACTTCTGAACGGGACTAATAAGTCAGCAGGAGGCTATCAATTTGGTTTCACATGTTGCAAAAATAGCACTCCTTGGAATACTTATCACCTGTGGGAAATTCCCAGGAGGTTATATGCTCAGCAGATAAGCTCCAGGGGATTCTTATTCACAGGGTTACACACAGTTATACCATCAGAGTGTTCCTTGAATATCATAAGTGAAGTGGTCCGGCAGGAACCTATTTGTGTCTTTAAAAACTATACCATATCATTCTTATATGATGCCCCTTTATTATTTCCTTATGATTCAGATTACATTTTTCAAGGATTTAGATATATTCTGTGGATAGGAACTAAGAAGGGATGATCTCTCTGAATATGCCATACTATTCACCGTTCTTCAGAGAAGCAAAAACTGGAACGTATGCAGTGGTATAGGGTTGCTTAAATACAAATTTACCATGAGGAATCACCAGATGGGTGTTATGCAGCTCTACTTTCCTGAGGATAAAACTAAGGCTGGGTTCCAGATTAAGCCATTAGCTAATCCACTATCCTTGACTTCTGTGAAATAATATGAGAACACAAAATGAGCAAGGGTCTCATACCAACGAGTTTGTTATGGTGTCCAAATATGAGGGGCCCTGTAGTATAGTATAACCTGGTGATTAGTATGCACATGGAATGGCTGGGAGGAACCATGTAATTTGTTGTCATTTTTATTAAATTAAATACAACCATCCAAATAAGTTCAGGTAACTGAAGACCCAGGAGCAATGTTATTTTATAATAGTACTTTGATGTAATAAATTAAAGTCTTCAATTAAGGGAAAACAATCCTCAATTAGTGTATTTTCTGGATCTTTTTGCTAGATTCTTAGTTGTACCTAAAAATTATTTGATAAAATAGAACATACTCTTTATTTTCTCTCAAACTGAATAATACAGAAAATCAAGTAAATAATATTGGGAAGAATCTCTAAGCGCTTTTCAAGCTGAGATCTATACTAACATGCAATTGAGGATTCTGCGACATTTTGGTTACTTTTTAAACAGTATTTAGTCACATAGGTTGGGTTTGGACCCCAATATCAGAAGGTTTTGATAAATTTAGCCTGGATTATCCCCAACAATAATTTCAACTAAATTTTTAGATTGGGTTTAGATCATGTCATCAGAGTTACTCTAATCCTCAATAAAGCTGGACTCCTGACAACGCCCCTTTTAGATCTTAGCCTAGGGGGTGAAAGGCTGAAGAAATCAACTGTGTACTTGATTTAACACAGCCCCTGAGTGACCTCCACAATAGAGTGTTCATTTCCTCGTTTATAATTCGCTTTGTAGGGTCCTGACCAATTAGTTGATGATAGAAAAGGACTAACTCACTAGTTAAAAGATACGCAAAGTAGAATGCTTATAATTAAGCTGATTAGTTTCTCTAGTAGTGGTAGCAGACAAACTTTTGGAAGCCAAGGCCTGAAGTTGGATAATTTTATTAGTGATACTTCCCATAGTAACTTCAGGGGTTTTGAGGAGGTTTGCACTAACATGACCTGTCCTTTAGAATGCAGCTGGGGATTCCTTCTGTTGGAATCCTGGCAGGTGTAAGTGCTCGCAGGTGCTAAATGCACAGGATTATAACAATTTGACCATTTCTGGGGTATTAAATAAATTGATAGCTATCAAAAACTTAAATTAAAAAATATATGTAAAAAGGGGTGGATTTTTAGGGTTTTATTAATACTAAAAACTCAGGGTTTCAGAAGAAAGAAGAATCCTCATTACAATTATCTCGCTTATTATTTAAACTAATTTGAAGCTTAGTAGAGTGAAGCAATGGAATTCAGAATAAGCAAGGGGGTTCCCAAAATGGCTAAATATGATTTAGCCTATTGCCTCTCAGGAAAGCCCTATCATAGGAGTAGAGCTCAGATTGTAGATGGGGGTTCAAAACTTGGAATAACATATCAAGGGGAGCATTTTTAATCTTACTTCCGCCCAAAACGTCACCTTGCACATATGAGTAGTTTGGGCGAGCACTGAAGTTCCTAAGTGGAAATTTGAGGACATAATATTTCTACTCCCTGGACCCCTTCAGTTCTATAAAAGAAAGTGTAGAACCATTTTTATGATTATTAGAATTTCACCATGAACTAGTCCCTGATTTTATATTAAAAGTTGGAGGAGTTGACACTGAGACATCCTTACTACCTAGTCAAACTACTGATTGTCTGACACCTTCCATATAGAGCTTGGAAGAGAGACATCTAAATATTCTGGGTATAACTTTATTTAATAGGCAAGAGCTGCATTAAGTAGATATTGCAGCCAATGTAGAGGGTTATTTGTGGCCATTTTCCAAAGGGTTGAGGTTTGTATACTGTTTATACGCTCTACCATTCCATTGGTTGCAGGATGGTATGGAGTAGAAAACATTTGATTAGACCTATTAAATTGGTCAATTCATTCAACCTGCGATGATTGAAAATTTTTATTATTATCAGAGAGAACTACGTTAAGGCACCCATGTTGGGTGATAATCTGATTATATAGTAACATAGCGTAGCTTTTACCAAACTAAGGGTAGGGATATAGCTTTGATACACTTGGTTAAATGATCAATAGCCAGAATGAGGAATCAATGGCCTTTATTTGCTTGGGGGCTAGGACCCACAACGTCAGTACTTATAGTATGGAAGGGTTCACAGGGTGGAACCACAGGATGTTGTGGTTGGGAATTAGATCCAGCTCGACTTTTTATAACTGACAGGACTCTAATACATCCTAAATTGAGATGAGCATCCCTTCCCAGTAACATTGAGTCTTGAGCAACATGTGAGTTTTCCATATCATTTCATGGCTGAATTGCAGATGTCCCTCTAGTATACCATCTGTGCGAGCCAAAGGTTAAATGTAGAGTAACCATTTTGTGACACAAATTTGTACAGGTTATTGGTTTTATCTTGAGTAATCGTCAACTTTTTTGCTAATTTTTTTGAATAATTGAGGACTCAAGATCCCATAAATACAGTCAAGTTAGAATATTGTATAGTCAATCTATCTCAGGGTCATTTTAAGTTAATATGGGTAACCTGAATAAACAATTCACATTTTGATGTATGGGCCCTGAACAATGAATAATGTAAAATCGTAGTTTTGAAGCTATAAAGTCCATCAGACTAATCTCGCGTCAGGACTTTTTCATCTGTTGAAGCCATCACAACAAAACAAATTTGGTAATTATGGCTAAAATGATTCTTATAAATAAGGGCAGAGTGCTTAATAGCCAGTAGAAACGCCAAACACTCTCGCTCTGTAACACTATAGTTGTGACATTTTTTGACATATTTTTGCTATAATAAGCAATGGGATGATATAGCTCCTATAGCTATATTGCTAGCTTACTGATAAGTAAAATTTGGTTTGTTGAAACTATACTCAAAAGTACAGGAAATGGGAGAGAGCTACGCAGAATAGGCTGAAGTATATTGTTGCTCCTCTTTTCACTGGAAAGGTGGTCCTTTATTCAACAAATATTTAAAGGCTCAGAGGTGCTTGCAAAGTGTGGAATAAACTGGTAAGAATATCCCATCATCCCTAAAAAGACCTGTACATCACGTAGAAATTAGGAGGGACATCTTTTAAATGACCCTAGCTTTGTCATCCATTAGGTACATTACGCCCTTACTTAACTTATGGCCCAATAAATCCACTTTGCTTTTAGAAAAGGAACATTTGGATGGCTTTAGTTTTAGCGAAGCTTGTTGTAATCACTGGAAAACCTCTCTTAGATGCGCCAAGTGATCAGTAAAAAATTGTAAAAATGATTTGTTGAAATAAACTAACACACATGATTGTTTTAATTCTTCTCATAAAAACCGCGCATGGCCCTTTGAAAGGTAGCGGAAGCAATGCATAACCCTGCAACATTAGAGTAGGCTTTTTTATTCTCTACAAGAAATGAGGGCACATTTTTCTTGGTCTTCAGGGGATAAATCAATTCGACAATACCCACTTGTGAGTTCCATTGCTAGAAATAATGGGATCCCAACAATAAGCGTAAAATTTATATAGGGTAAAAATACCTGTCTTTTTAGTAATGGAATTTAGTTGGTGGCAATCAATAACAACTCAGTTTCTGCCATCTTTTTTATGGATAGATAAAAGTGGAGAAGCCCACGGGCTTTCATATGGCACAAGTAACCCAGCTAACAGTTGCTTAGTTTTATGGCTACTTGAGCTTCCTCAACTTTAGAATTTTGGTAATCTTGAGATTTAAATGAGGATCATCTTTGGTTTTTTACTTGGTAATTACTACCAACATCTTCCCATAATCACCTGGTCTTGATGAGAGGATATCGTTATATTCCTCAAGGAGGGCCTCTACATTCTGGCGTTCATTAGGATTAAGGTTGTCTCCAAACTGACTTTCAACCAGAGCTATTGTGGGAAGGTGATTGAACCCTAAATCTTGCAAGGAACCAAAACTGCTTACATCTGTGATATTTTCACTAGTTGTAGTTTTTCATGGGTGATTAGAGAAATTTTGATCAACTTGGAGGGTCTGATTCGTTAAATTTTCTAATAAAATAGAGATATATTCTCAAAGGCTGGGTCCAAAAAATTTAGTGAAGGTCAACGCTTCAATAATAGAAGTGTTAGGATGTCCGTATAGCTCCAATATTTAGTTAGAAGAAATGTGAATCATAAATCTCAAATCCACAAGAACCTGATAACCAGGTGGCATATTAATGAGATAGGCGGCATACAAAGGTATCCCGTCCAAGGCATCCACAGCCTCAGAGGGTAACTTAGTTTTACTTTCAAGTTTTGATATCTACTTTGAAAATAGAAGTGGGATATTCAACGAGGGAGGTTATTTTTCTTAGTTACCTTTATTTTTAACCAGGCGATTAGATATTAATGGTATTCAATATCCTAAAAGAGAGGTAGTTTCTTATGAATAATTATGCAATTGAACTCTTGCAATAATTGTACTCCAGTAAGTAGATCATCGTTATTGTTTATAACGTGATAAGAAAGTGGTAATCAACAGTTTCTAAATTTGGAGAGGTAAGGTAGAATATGCCCCAATTGCTTTAGTAGACTGATTCCCTACTGTCCCATATTCAGCTTTGTGAATCAAATCCAGAGCCATTTTAATTTTTTGTATTATTTGGGAGAATATACCATTAACTAGAGAGATGGTATCAAATATAGCCAGGACTTTAACCTTGTGAACGAATTCCTCTACTCATGAAACCAAAGATCCAAATTGAGTATTAAGGTCTATTAAACTATCAGTAGAAAGCTGTAGTAAGGTGATCAGAAATTTTTTGACCATCTTGGGGATTGTCAATTTTTTACATGTTTTTTAGTTACTTTTTGGCTCTTACTAGTGGATCTGAATGTAAGGGTGCTATTGGGTAATTGACCAATATACGAGTAGAACAGCTTACAGTTTTATTTGCTTTGGTTAGTAAGAGGCTTAAAGATTTCAGCAGGAGAAGCTGTATGAAGCAACCTGTGATGCTAGTCATAGATTGGGGAGGTTGAGTCACTTGAATATCATTTGGAAGAGGGAGCCTCTTTCCCTATGCTGACTGATCTTTTGATGACTTATGGCGAAAAAGGTGATGGAAGTGATTTGCAGTATGATTGGTTTTTTACAAAAAGGCCAATATAAGTTGAATGTGTAATAATCAGGAATCGTTGTTGAAAACATGAGACTGTGACTTAATTTTATGTCAGGATAAACTGGGAGGATTAATTAGGTCAAAAGTAATTTCCATAATTGCCTCTTTAATATGCAGGATGGATGATTTTGATGAGGATGCAAAATACAAAATTGAGAAGCTCGCTTTTGGAGCAAGCTGTGCCTGCATTGATGTAAAAAACTTCTCTTTTCCACCCTAATTACCCCCAAAACCCGCCAGCGCATCAATTCTTTCACTTGTCTGCCTGCTACTATCACTTTCGCTGAGCATCAACTTGCTCAATACATTGAGGTAATGGACACCGCTGGCCTCATTAATGAAGAAAACCCCCAATTATGCCTCCTTATGCCTCATGCCACTGATGCCCCAACCCCTATGTTGTCCTCCATGGTCCGCCAGCTTAAGAGGGCGCCAGACAAAAGTTTCCCCAAGGCTTCCTCGCCTTCTGATATGGCTTCCTAGGCTGATATCTTAGGGGCTATATTAGGAATTTTTTATTTCTTATAATCCTTTATTTAGCTCATTCACATATAAAGATGCGTGGCGGCTCCACCTTTTGGGTTGGGCACCACTAGTGCTAAAAAAGATATGCATGAGGGATGTAAGGTGAGGCTTAACGCTGTAAAGTAGAGTTGGACGTCAGGATAATTTGAAGCCAATAAAGAAGAAGAGTTAACATCATCCAGAATAAGGCGTTTTCCTGCAACTAAAGTCTGGAGCTCAAGATAAAAACAATTAGGTGAACTCAATGAAGGATTATACAGTTAATGCTGATTCACATAAATGCCTGTTTCTGGTTGGGCTAATATTAAGTTACAACTAAAATCCAAAATCAGAGCATCTTTGGACTCGTCCCAGGTTCAACAGCTCATTAAATGTGGTACCATTATATTCTGTGCTAGGCGTCTAAGGCAGTTGGTCAAATGTCTGAGCCATTGATGATTGGTAGTTTCCTCTTTTGCACTTTTGTAGCAGTACAAGAAGAAAAGTGTTCCATTCCTCCAAACATACTTGCCCTTGAAGTAAGGTTTGAACGTGGCACTGGGAGGGGTTGATGGCTGAATGACATGAATTAACACTGGAGGAGGCCCTTCTTCTGAAGAGGAAACAGTATCCCCCAAGCATTTTTGAATATGGAGAGCGCCCACGTGACTCTGCAGGATGTTTGCTCCTTTAATAATATGATTTACTCTCTCATGGGCAACCAAAAGTGTTGTTTTGGTGGCAAAGATCTGGGTCAGCTATTATACTTCAGTTTTTAAAATGGTTATAGTGTCTTAAAGCTCAAGTTTCTAGTGCTTGATGGCAAGCACTTGTTCCAAAACTCGTATTAAAGAGGATATGGTAGTCAAAATCTCGTTCATTATAAGATTAATTTTGCTGGGTACACAGGGTGTCCTTGTAGGGAGCACCAATTTTGTCAAGACGAGAGTGATTAGATCCAACCTTCTGAATAAGTTAAGGCAATCAAAGCCCCAGGCGCATAAGAATATTTAATATTCATACTTTTATATAATAAATTGAAGTCTTCAACTAAGGGAAAACAATCCTTATGTTGGTTTATTCTTTGTATTCTTTTGCCAAATAATTAGTGGTACCCAAAATAGTTGGTAAAATAGAGCTTGCCCTTTACATTCTGAAACTGAATTATATAGGAGATCATGGAATTTTTATCAGGAAAAATTCCAAGTGCTTTCAAAACTGAGATTATACTTACCTGAAAACAGGGTATTAAGCAACATTCTGGTTACTTTTGTTGAACAGTATTCAATTTCATAGGTCACGTATGGACCATGATGTTAGGATGTTTTGATAATTGTAGTCATGGATTATCCCTGATAAAAGTTTTTACAAAGTTTTAGATCTGGTTCAAATCCCATCATTAGAGTTAATCAAATCCTCAATTTGAGCAGGGATCCTGACAATGGTGACACTAATAAGTTGACGCTATTACTACTGCCAACAATTCTTTATCTAAAAACATAATTTAGCTCAGGTAATGACATTTTATGGGAGAAATATCTCACAGGATGCTTGACTCCATCCATGACCACCTGCAACAGAGCAACAGCTATAGCAAAGTTTTAAGCATCATTAGCTACTATAAACTCCTTATCCAGATCTACATAGTGAAATACTAACGTAGAAAGCAAAGTGCATTTTACATCTAAAGAAACATTCTTAACTTAGATGACCAATGAAGGTTTTTGCTCTGATGGCCCTATACAAGGGTGAGGCAACCTTTGAAAGGTTGGGGATTGAACTTCTTAAGGAAAGTGATGTCTCTTAAAAAGAATCTCAATATCTGGACTGAGGTTGGTCAGACCATCACAAATAGCCTTCTCCTCGTCAGGAGTGATCATATGGCCTTTGTCAGATATAAAGCTGGCAAAAAAGGTGACCTGGGACCTAAAAAACTCTCACTTATTGATTTCAGTGTCACGTCTGATGCTCTCAAATGCTCAGCCACTTGCCAAGGTAAATCTCATGTGATGTTTGATCAGGGTAAAAAACTAGAGTGTCGTCCATATAGGCTACCGCGCATACCCAGAAGATCACCCAAAGCAGCATCAATACAGAGTTGAAAGATATTAGGGGCATTTTTAAGCCCAAAAGGCATGACACAGAATTTGTAGATCCCCTTCCTGGCACAAAATTTAGTGATCCATTCCTGCCTTTCTAATGTGTATCTGGTTAAAGGCATTTAATAAATTTAGCTTAATGAATACTAAACGTCTCCACATAATGGGATATTTATGCCTCCATAGGATTGAGGTAAAGATTGAGTAAGGTGATATTATTTGAGTTATCATAATCTTCACTAGAGCTTAGAGTTCCATATGATTTTTCCATAAAGAGAAGTGGTGAGCATACTGTAGAGGTACGCTAAAGTATTGCTCAATTTTAAAAAATTGCTCTGTAACCTAAACATATAATGCTGCCTCTTAATTTTTAGTCAAAGGGTATATTGGGGAAGAAATGCAAACCAGGTTAACTTTGAGTCTGGAATCATGTAAACTCTGTATGTTCTGGTAAGACGTTTTGTAGCCACATCAAATGAAGACTCAACCCCCCCCCCCCAAAAAGAAGGTAGGGGTACTTCTGAAGTGGGTTCAGCAGAGGCAAAAGAATGAGCTTATGTACATTGGGCCATTGGGGTAAATTTCACAGAGTGTCTACTTATGACAAAGAGAGTAAAACTTTTATTCTTACTCTCCAGGGACAATGTCAAGGTACTGGCCTTAGAAAACTGGTTTAAATATTAAGTTTTTAATTACCATCTCAAACCCAAGATATTGGTACAGGAGATTTTTCACTGCCAAAAATTATCATCCAGATGGTAGTTCCCATTTATAATTCACTAGAGCCTGAATCTTCAATGTAGGGATACCCTGAGAGGCATCTGGATTAACCATAGCACCAGTTAAATAATGCAAATCAATGCATTCAGATATGTCTTGGTCAATAAAATTCTCAGATGCACCATTATCAACCAAAATGGTAGTCTGAAACTTCCCTTAAGGAGAAGAAAATAAGAAGAATTAAAAAATACCCTGTAAACTTTTTATTTACTACAGATTTTGAAACCAAACCAAAAGTAAAATCTTCTTCAGGCATGACAATGCCTCTGGGATGTTTCTTCATATCAAAGAAGGGATTGGGATAGTTTGCCACTAATATGAAAGAAGAAACATACTCAGCAGCATTCTCTGCAATAGCATACCTATTGGAATATTTTATTAAGACCTTTCTATCTCCTGAGTGTGGTAAATCATAATGAGGCTTAGGCGAGGAACTCTCAGGGGTGATATCAATACAGACATTTGCTCACATGGCACCCACAAGAGCTCACAAAGGGCTCACTTGTATATAGTTTTTTCCATTAAAAATAGCGTTTTCAGGGATTAAAAGGCAATTTACCCAATTTGATAACTGGCTAGATATTGCCATCCATAACATTACTGTGAGAATCACTTCCGCTGAGGGTTTTCATCCTTTCTGGGCAATATTAGTCCAAAACAGGGAAGTCAGGATTTTGTTATTAAAAATTTGGGTCTAGACCTCTGCCAATCCTCAAGTTTTCCCAAGAGCAAAGGCGTGACACAAGATTTTTCCTCCTAGTTTTAAAAGAACCAAGTCTTCCAAGGCCTGTATCTATGGGGGTGGACTTGGGTGAAACGAATTTGGTTAATTACTGAAACATTTAAATAATAGTTTGGGGCTAGACCCCTTTCAACCCTAGAGTTTGCCTATAAATGAGGTTAAATTTTGAAATACTCTATCATCCTTTAGAAGAAATAGCTATTTCCCAAAGTACTTTTGTTAGGGATCACTTTTGGTATAAACTTTCTAGCTGAATATTAATAAGCAATTAATCTATAAATCAGGCTTAGAACCCTTCCAATCTTGAACTCTCCAAAAAGAAAGGTATGGAAGTAAAAAGTCTTTATTTTCAAGAGAAATGATGTTTCCAAGGGCGGTATTTATAGAGACCTCAACCAGTGAAACACTTGCAGCCAAATTACTTGACATCTTAAAGTTTCAAAGGATAATTTCTAAGAAGAGCACTGATCATAGGATCAGATGAGGTAAGTGGAACCTATCATACTCAAATGTCCACTGACTGACTTATTACATTTCTTTTGGAAAATGACTTTCTGATAATGTCCTAACAAAATATGGTCTGGACCTGACTTAACTATTATTTAAACAAAGCAAATAAAGGCATCTCAATTGATCAAGAGTAAAGAACCCAGGGAAGGTATGGAAGGAAAAGAACGCAGGCTAGAAGCTTCTAGAAGGCGTCCCAAACCTTCTATCAACTTCCAAACCCATAACTAATTTATGAAAACTATAAATACTCATTCAAAGGCACTGGGTGGAATATGACGCAGAAAATCAATTAAAAAGGGTGTTGGAATTTTTGCCCAAATTCCCACCCTGCTATATTACTTGGTTTCGCTAGGGGAAAATTCCCTAAGGCGAAGTGAATTGGAAATCGGTTGGCCCAAGTTTTGGAGTAACTATGTTTAGGGATTTTGTGATATTTGCCTGGTCATATCCATTGAGGATTGATCCAGACAAATACTTAAGATCTCATTAGGTGGGGTTGCCAACAAAATAGGGGCATCTGATAGTAATTACTATCAGGTGTACCAATTATGATTGGTCAAGTTCCATCACTGATTGATTGGGAATGAATAGCAAGTTGCAAGGTGAGTGATGCCGCCTGCAACTAGCAAATCAATTGGTTGGCGCATGACCTGCCTTAATGGTAATAAGTCTCATTACCTAAGCAGGTCGCTAGCCAAATATGGTTGGTTTGCTTAGATTGAGAGGAAAATGTTAGGGATACGTTTTCTGACACTTTCCGTTTTAGGTCTTGAGGATGTCCAATGACAAAATCCTAGCCAGGATGGGGAAGACCATCACTGCCAAGACGAGGATGGGTGATTCAATGGCAACAGCTGCCATTTTATCAAAGAGGTGTCGACTGAGGGTTAGACAACTGTTTTATTACTATATATTCCCTAGGGTTCACTATAATAAAAAACAGAAAATACAACATATAATTAGAAAACTTTTCTTTCCCATTACTATCACTTTTATTAACACGATTCTCCACAAATTATCTAAATTTGACAATCAACCAGGAAAATGAGCAGATTTATATGCACCAATACCAGCTGGGCAAATGTGGCCAGCGCAAAAGGCCCTAAACCCACCCAACCCGCCAGAGAAAAATGCCCTGGCAGCATGCTGGGACAACCCCCCCCCCAAAAAAAGGGTGAGCATAGCGCCACACCCAGAGTTTTACAATTTTTACAAAAAATGGGCGCTTTCACAAAAATTGAACATTCCCAACCCTTGTACTCCCTTAAACATGGCCTTAGAATTATGGTCAGTGACACCAAAATTGAATCATGGGAGAAAATGGGGGAGGCCTTCTCTGTAATTTTCCTGAACACCGTCTTGGTAAATTTTAAAAATTTACAAAGAGGATGGGTGGATGTCGGGTTCATGACTGTGGAGGAAGCAGCAGACGCAGCAAAAACCAAATTCTCCATAAAAATTAACAACAAAGATCGCATTATCCAAATAGTATGCACATGATGTAATGAGGCAAATGACATGTTCATCTATTTGGCTGACTCCTGAGCACTGTGCACTGAGACATCCTCAAGGACGAGCTCCACGTGGGCCTAAAAAGTTATGGCTAAATTAAACAATTTAAATTTGAAAAATTCCCCCTCTTGCCCCACCTATGCACAGGGAAGTCAATAGCCATTATTGAACCTGACCAAGATGTGGTAAAAGATATTACCATCATTCCATACATGGCGACTATCAATCTCCCTGACGGCAGTATATCTCGCCCCTTCTGCATTACACTAGAACACACTCCGCCCATCTGTGGCTTCTGCTCAGCTCTAGGCCACAAAGACCACGCGTGCCCAGTCAAGTGTGAGATGGAAGCACCAGAATTTTGTAAAGATGATATGGATGAAACGAGCCCAACCTTTAGTAAAATGAAGGACGCCACTTACGCCTTCCACTGGGATGAAAGAGCCAAAATTACTTTAGTCAAACCCATTTCACGCAAGGATCGCTGTCACACACAGGCCGCCCACAAGCAGGCCACGAGTTCCGCTGAAACCCAATCCCACACCACAATTTCCCCAGGCCAAATCCAGT